>CM071957.1:34057500-34067500 GCA_036784905.1 Acrossocheilus fasciatus
TTTAGATGCTACTACGTGCATATTTCAGGTTAGTTGAAATAACATGTTGGTTTTGAGTTGAGGATTCGTTAACGTTCCTGTTTAATTGTGTAAGTCAGCGCTGAGCATGTTTAACACAGAATAATCTGAGTTTATGCTCCTCAGTTTTTCAGAAACAGCGTTTGAAGACAAAACAATAGTTTCATTTTGAAATGACTGCTTTTATTTTTACGCATTCAGCTTAAAGAAAGTAGCGTAATGCGCTGCACACTGTGTGTTTGGGCTGATATCATGATCTCTCATGTGCATCAGAGCAGGAGTAAAGAGCTCTGTGTCATTAGTATAGAGACAATTAAAGAATCGTTAGAGTTCAGCGCTGCTCAATGAGCACAGCAGGTCACAATCGTTCCAGGCTGTTTTGTGCTTGAAATAGCAGTCGCGCCCGCTGTGATGTGCTTTAGCAGACATCGATGGAGTCCGACTCACTGTTAGAAGATGTGAGGATCATGTCCATCCAGAGTAGAGATGTATAAACTTATTACAGATTACATTACAGATATATATATATATATGAAGCAGCTACCGATGCGATACGATTTCGATTCCATTCCATATAATGTGATTCAATGCAATACGATGCTTTGGGAAAAAAACAGATATTTCTCTTTTATTTCTCTGGTTCAGACAGACAGCTGTGTTGATCTGTGTTCTGTGTCTCTCAGGACTTCGTAGTGTTGTTGTGACACGTCATATTCATGCAGCAGAATATGAGAGGAGAAATCAATCCACTTATAAAATATTGGTCACTTCCTAAATAATATAAAAGTATAGCGCATCTACTAATAATTATATAAATTGTTTTTTACCGCAATGCAAATATGTTAGAAGCAATGCATCGGGATACAAATGCCAACTTGTATCCGATGCACATTTTTTAAATCGATGCATCGCTTCGTTAACTTTTATGCCGATGCACCGAGTGAATCTGTGAATCTTCCCATCCCTGATCCAGAGATCAGATCACTGAATCTGTGTGTTTCTGGCTTCATGTGTCTGCTTTAAAGTCAATCCTGCTTTATTTGGGTGCTACTGTACGTCATGTTTCAGTTTCAGTTTAAAGGAATAGTTCAGCCAGAATTAAAAATGTGCTCACTTCAGTTCATCTGAGATCAGGATGAGTGTTTCTTCATCAGGTTTGTAGAAATGTGTCTGTTAACTGATGGACTGGAGTGCTGTGGATTATTGTGATGTTTTTATCAGGCTCTCATTCTGACGGCACCCATTCACTGCAGAGCATCCATTGCTGAGACACTGATGCAGAGACACATTTCTACAAACCTGATGAAGAAACACTCATCCTGATCTCAGATCAACTGAGTGTGAGCACATTTACAGCCAGTTCTTACATTTTAGTGAACTAATCATTTAAAGATGATTTTTGATCTGAGCCCATTTTGGAGAAGTCACAGTTTTAAAGTTATATCTTCGCTGGATTGGATTTGACGGTGTGATTATCCAGTGTGTTTGAGCTGAACAGCCTGTGTTGAGGTCAGTGTCTTGATGTGTGTTTATATGGTCTCAGCTGATCTGTTGTCTGAGAAGCTCTTGCAGCTCCGTCACTTCTGATTGGCCAGCAGCAGCGCCTTCATCCAATCAGGACGGAGGAGACTCACTCCGTCACTTCCTCTGGACTTCAGGAAGTTCCTCTCATCATGACACATCCAGTCTGTGGAGCATTTGATTCTCTGCGTCTCGTTTATAGATGTTCTGTGGTGTTTTATGGTGAGGAACTCAAAGCTGGATGATGAGAGGAGAAAAGCTGCAAGGGACTGGACCGCAATGAGCAATGTTTTTATTAATTAACACATTAACAAAGATTAATTCATAATGTAACAAATGCATTGCTCAGTTGTCGGCTGATGCATTAACTGCTGTTAATGTGAAGTGTGAGTGTTTTAGCTGCGGTCAGCAGATATGGTGTGTAATGCTCCAGCGAGTGTGAGCG
Source organism: Acrossocheilus fasciatus (assembly GCA_036784905.1). Taxonomy (NCBI): domain Eukaryota; kingdom Metazoa; phylum Chordata; class Actinopteri; order Cypriniformes; family Cyprinidae; genus Acrossocheilus; species Acrossocheilus fasciatus. The sequence continues at coordinate 34,059,485 of CM071957.1, forward strand.
AGTGCATCTGTTCATAGAAGCGCAGCTGACAGGAAGGAGTTTGGAGTCCAGTGCTTGAGTTATAATGGCACGAGCAGCTCAGTAATCACGCTTTAATGCTGCTGCTTCTGTCTGTAATTAAAGAGTGATTTATGACCAGCTGCTAGAGATGATGTAATAAACTGCACAAACATCACTTGGAATCCTAAACACACACGCAACATGATAACGCATGAGGAGAAGTGCAGACGCAGATGTTTGCGCCGCGGGGTTTGTGAGTTGTTGTGAATGATGTCAGACAGCGTTCGGTACACGTGCACAATGATTTATGAGTGTTTGAACATCATAGTTAGTTATGATGTTCTTGAAGTCACATCAGGACAGCAGATTAAACAGTTCAGTCGTTTTCACATTTACGTTTGTCGTTTTGTACTGTACGGATCATTATTGAGGAGACTCAACAAAAGCTCAGTTGTTTTTAAGGGTGCTGTATGTAATCTTTTTTGACTGCTAGTGCATAAAATACTATAATATGTTTGCAGATAGGAAAGTTCACATACTTGTTTCTATGAGAAACAATGCTACAGCCAGTTGTTCTGCTTTGAAATGTGTGCTCCGTGTCAGAGTGTCTGTTTCTTATTTGTTATTTCAACACCCCGGGTTGCCAGTTGGCGGAAAATGCTGTGAATTGCAGCTACGGAAGCCAGAGATCATAGATTCTACCTGACCTAAGAAACCTCGCCGTCCATCTGAAAGCTGTATGAAAGGTGAATAAATCAACTCAATGATTGCTTGCCTTTTAATGTCAGTTGTACTCATTCCTGTTGTCTTTCCTCAATCTGGCAACCTGCGTGAAAGTCCAGTCTGAGGTAGAGCCCTGCATTTCAGCCCGGGTCCAACAGGACCCAACTTTTTTACGCCCCTAGTGCCGGGCTTCGGGCCAATTTTCACGTCATAGTTCAGACGCGGGCCGGGCCTCGGGCCTGTTTTAGGCTTCTCCTTATGTTTATATTTTAGACATCCATCAGTTAGTAATGAAAAAAAATCACGCGCTGGTGGAAACAACACGAGACCGAGCCGCGACTGTGAAGAGCGACTCTGGTGTTTGGAGTCCCGCAGCAGCAGCTGAAGAGTTCTGCTTCAAATACATGCAATACGCTGAAGCTTGCCGCAAACCCCCAGCATAATTACCATGAATGTGTCCGGGGGAAATAGTAAGGAGATATTTGAATTATTTACTAATAAACTAGTGATTTCTGAGTCTGTGTTGCGAAGATGAAGATGATCCTGACTCGCTGTCTCCTCATTAGACGCGCCTTTAGAGAGAAGTGCATCCTCACGGGTTATGATTATAATGAAAGAGTTTTTGTTTTCGATTTGTTTTTATTTAGTTAAGTAGTAATTTAAAGCTTTCTATAGATATATTTATCATGTCTGTGAGTTTCGGGTCATTTTTGTGAAGTGCTCCTGTTCAAGATTGAGACGGCAGAAAGCGCATCATTGTTTGTTTTCTTTATTTTATAAAAGCACAGTTTTGTTGATATTGTGAGTGCACTCGAATAAAAGTAGACCTTTTGCAGTTCCGAATGATGTATTACTCTTACCTTTATGAGCAAACATGATGGCGTATTTTAAGTTGATTTCACTGAAAAAAATGCAAGTGATCACGCTGGTGCTTCCGTGTCCCGCAGAGCACGCTTTAGCTTCCGCTCTCCGCACAAACTATAGATACAGAGCACATTTATCTAGGTTTAACGCTTGTGTTATATGCTTGAACTGTTTTAGTATATCTGTAGATTTTATTTTAGGCAAGTTGTGATGATTTGAGAAGGCTAAATTGATCAAACATATGCTATGATCAGCTGTCTGCTGCTGGCCGCTTCATCGTTACTTTAAAAAGCAAAAACTTATATTTAACGAACAAAAAATGCTCCAAACGTTTTTCTATATTAACTTAATTAAAAAAAAACTGAAACTAAATATCACTTTGCTATTACATACAAAACTGAGCTATTTTAATATCTGAAACAGTATAAGCTGTATTGGGAGAAGGGGCTTGGGCCTGTGATTCTGATGAGCTGTCGGACTCTAGTCTCACAGCAGAAAGGATTCTCTTCAGTATTATGCATTTGGACTGCAGTACAACATTTCAAGCACTAGCTGTCAGTATTACATACTGCACCTTTAGTCATTGTTTACAGTTTTTTTTGATTGCTAACAAGCATTGTTCAATACTGAAACCACATTTTCAAAACGGTTCATACAGTCTGCATTACCAACATGAATCTCGGCCAAACGGTTGATCTCACCTCCAAAACTCACTCAGACCAACACTTCATACAGGTCTCAAAATAAGCTTGTTTCACATAACACTGCGAACAATTCTCATTCAGAAAACATACATTTCATTCATAACACACAGATTTAAAAAACACTAAAAACAGGGAACATTACATAATCAATGAACTTTTATCTTTGAAATTTTGTCACGTAAGTATTTCATTATTGGATAAGAATAACATCTTTTCATTTTACTGACTGTATTACAGCACAAAGAATGAAAAGCAGCATTTCCCCCCTATTTCTTTATATACCAAAAACAAAAACCCATCATTTACAAAATGTACTTGTGAAAAATAAAAATTAAAATATACAAATAAATATAAATATAAAAAATTATACACAAAAACCCCATCATCAGTCTGTAATGAGGTGTGTGTGCAGTGTTGAGTCCAGCTGCTGCAGGAGTGTGTGTGTGTGTGTGTGTGTGTGTGTGTGTGTGTTCTCTCTCTGTGCTGATGCTGGGTTTCTGACCTGAGACTGTAGTGAGTGTGAAGATGAATGTGATGGACTGGCCATCCGTCCAGGGCTTGTCCTGCCTGTGACCCAGGAAAGGCTCCGGCCTCCTGACCCTTCACAGGACAAGCGCTGGAAGATGTTCGGTGCTGTGAGGGCTCTCGTCCCTCTCTCTGACACTCTTCTTCCCCACCGATGTGTCTTCCCTGATCCATGCTTCCAAACAAAATCATTCCAAAGCCATCCATTGATCACAAGAACCAAAAAAGAAAGGAAGATAACCAAGAAAGAAAGAAAGAAAAAGACGACTAAAAATAGGACATCCGGCTTGACTTACAGCTGAAATTGCATTTAGTTGTGTTTGGAATAATTATTATTCAGTTTCATAATAAATATTCTGCTATTTTATATTTCAATATAATTCCTGCAGAAATGGACAGAGTTTGCCTTTGTTCTGATTTGAATGTGCTTTTATCAGTTTTGAAAGCAGTTTGTTAGCATCTGAAAAATGTGCTGATAATGTGTAGTGTTTTGCAGGTCGTGGAGTATGAATGACAAAAGTGTTTGTGGATTTTGAAAAATGTGGTCATTGGATGCATTTTGTCTGAAAGCAATGAAAAATGATGCACAGTTTGGTCCACATAAATTTCTGAACAGTTTTGAAAATGTGGCTTCAGTATTGAACAATGCTTGTTAGCAACTGAAAAACACTGTTAATAAAAACAGTAGTGATGCATGTGTGTGCGTGCATGCGCGTGTGTGTGTGTGTGTGTGTGTGCAAGTGAGAGTGTGTGTGTGTGTGTGTGTGTGTGTTAACCATATTTTGGGGACAAATTTGTACCCAAAAGTGAGCTAAACCTGACAAAATCTCCAAAAACCTCCCTTTGGGGACGTCCTCATTTGTAAAACCAGTTTAAAAATAGAGTAAACACAGGTTTTTTGAAATTGTAAAAATGCAGAAAGTCTCCTGTAAGGGGTAGGTTTAGGTGTAGGGTTGGTGTCGGACAATAGAATATACAGTAAGTACAGTATAAAAACCATTACGCCTATGGAGAGTCCCCATTTAGATAGCTAAGTAAACGTGTGTGTGTGTGTGTGTGTGTGTGTGTGTGTGTGTGTGTGTGTGTGTTTTTGACAAATGAGGACATAAATGTGTATAATAACAAGAGTATGACAGGTATTACAAGGAGAAGGTGACTCTTCAGGTCATTACTCCATGTCCCCACTTATCAAAACGCTTATAAGTCACACAGAATGAGTTTTTTTGGGGAAAGATGAAATGCAGACAGTCTCCTGTAAGGGGTAGGTTTAGGTGTAGGGTTGGTGTAGGACAATAGCACATACAGTAAGTACAGTATAAAAACCATTACGCCTATGGAGAGTCCCCATAAACCACAAAAACCAACATGTGTGTGTGTGTGAGTGTGTGTGTGTGTGTGCGTGTGTGTGTGTGCGCGTGTGTGTGTGTGTGCGTGTGAGTGTGTGCAGTATATAGGCCAAACGCCGTGAGTGAACGAGTGTTGACGTGCTGCACTCTGGGCGAGTTACCCATGGCAGATGGGTTATATGCAATTAAACTGCGGTAAAAATAGCTGAATGCTGTGTGAAGGAGAAGAAGAGCAGATACTGAGTGATTACAGCACTGATGATGATGATGATGATGATGATTAGAGAGACAGGAAATGATCTTCAGTAAATCACACGTGTCCTGATCATGTGACGTCACTGATGGGAGCTGCTGCAGGGGCTGATGGGATTATTTACCCATAAACCCCACCGCATGCCAAGGTTAAAATGAAGTCGTGTTCTTCTGCTGTAACAGTATTTTGCAATATTACAAGTCCGTCAGCTCTCCTATGAAATATTACACATTTTTATAGCATTTCCCCCTGAACTCTATTTGTAATGTTAGTCATCTAATGTGTTTTTTTCACCAACTTTATTTTTTATTCTCTTTTTTTGTAATCTCATTTATTCATTAGTTGTCGGTGGGTGGGTTCCTCTGAAGCGTGCAGATGCCGTGTTAATGAGCGCTTACAGGCATGTTGAAGATGAGGAAGATCTGAAGCACGTTCGTGTGTGTGTGTGTGTGTGTGTGTGTGTGTGTGTGTGTGTGGGGCGTCTGTGAGTCACAGATCAGATCTCAAGCTGTATTTGTTCAGTAGGACCCTATGATTTCCGTAATGCGGAAAACGTGGCCGGAATCACGGAATCCAGTCATAAAAATGGAATTTACTGTATATCGTGGAATGTCACAGAATTTGCTAAATTTTGGATGGATAAGTCAAAAGCAGGTCAGTACAGTTAAATCAAAACATGATATGGACTAGTTTCTGTGAGTGTTAAGCTGTAAAAATACAATTGAATCATGAATCCTGTAGGGCTGGACCAGAATAGCTGATTATTCGAATAATCGTTCGGTGGTTTGGCATTTGATTTTCAATTTTGAGATTCGAATATTCTTCTTTTCTTTTTTTGAAAAAAAAAGAATGAGAACCGTTCCCCTGCGAAACGGTTCTCATTCGTGCTTCAATATGAATCGCCCGTGAGTGAACGTCATGATTCAGAGATTCCTTTTTGAGAAGACAAAAATGCCAAAGACCTCAGCCGCGTGGGAGCACTTTACATTGAGTGAGGACAAGACAAAGGCATTGTGCCAGATATATGTGATTTGAAACTGGCCGACTACCGAAGCTTCGAAGCTCAATAGAAGGTATTCGGACCAGCCCTAGAATCCTGTATGCTCTGCGTGTCTCTGTATGAATGAATGGCGCAAACACATTTCGTTGCACGCGTGATGCTCGTGTTTTCAGTGTCTGCCGCCTGAATATATGACTACATAAACACATAAACATAATGCTCTGAGAGTCACTTCATGAACATTTTACCATTTATTTTCAGTAAAACTATTGTCATGTCATATACAGACAGAAACATAAAGGTCTTCACAGCAACCCGTTAAAATAAAAGTTCGGTTTAACTTGAAGAAATTGTGACAGAAATACATTGCTTAATGTAGTGATAGTATTACTACTACTAATAATAATTATTCCAGAAAAATAATTTACAATGTAAATACACAACCGTCACGTGTGTGTGTGTGTGTGTGTGTGTGTGTGTGTGTGAGAGAGAGAGTGTGTGTGTGTGTCAGTAACAGGAGGAGTGTGTGTCTCTGGTTGAGCGTGATCAGAGTGTGTGTGTGTGTGTGTGTGTGTGTGTGTGTGTGTGTGTGTGTGTGTGTGTGTGTCAGTAACAGGAGGAGTGTGTCTCTGGTTGAGCGTGATCAGAGTGTGTGTGTGTGTGTGTGTGTGTGTGTGTGTGTGTGTGTGTGTGTGTGTGTGTGTGTGTGTGTCAGTAACAGGAGTGTGTCTCTGGTTGAGCGTGATCAGAGTGTGTGTGGATCATTAAAGCCAGTGACTGACTGGAGCAGACAGGAGAGAATATGACAGAAACAAACTCAATCACTGTCACAGCATCAGATTTACAGCATCTAAACTCTGTGTGTTGCATCGATGAATCAAAAACGCTGAATAGAGACGGACTGATTCCTCAGACGGCTGTTAATCACGTGATGATGAGCCGTTCTGACATTAGCAGCATCATTTGAACACATCTTCACTTTATTACATGGTCAGTTCATCCAGAAATCAAACCTCTGCGACTTTCTTTCTTCTGTGGAACAAAATATTTTGAAGAACATTAGAAGAACCAAACAATATTGGACCCCATTGACTTTCACTGTTTAATACAAACACTGAGATATTTCTCAAAATATCTTCTTTTGTGTTTCACTTAAGAAAGACAGTCTTACAGGTTTGAATGACATGAAGGAGAGTAAATTTATTCTGTTGTATTTAATTGTGTGCTTCTGGTTGTAATTGGTATATTTGTTCTTATTACTTAACAATGTTTGGACTTATATGAGTTAGGCTAGTAGTTATCGAAACTGGAATTGAGAATTGTGAATTTTCACTAGTATCTAAAATGTTGCTGTCATAACTATATTTATTAGAATACAAGGTTACATGGATAAAAACCAATAACTAACTAACAAACTAACTATTTACTTATTTTAGGGGTGTAACGGTACACGTATTCATACCGAAAATGTTCAGTACGGGTCTTTCGGTTCGGGACGCACGTGTACCAAACAAATTGTTCCATTTATTCAAGAAATTCAGGGAATAAATGAGTGTTGTGGTGCTCTTTGAGTCGTGACGGATCGCTGTATAAACGGCTCAGTTCTGACGGCAGCGTGATCGTCTCTTCCTCTTTATTACTAGCTTTAACGTGAAATAAACATGAATGAACATCTCAGGTGTTTCGACCGTGCAAAGATGTCATTAAAACAGCTTGTAAACAAAACAGCATTTCATTAACTTCAGGCAAGTCATCAGCGTCTACAGCTCGTTATCTGCTAATGAAGTCTAGAGAAGAGCATTTTGAGAAATATTAGACTATACGTCATTATGTTTATTTTACCTGTTAGTAATGTCTTAATTATTTAATGTATATGTTTAAGTAAATCTTTTATGAAACAAGTTAGGATTATTATGTTTCAACAACAAATAGAAATTGTATAATTTAGAAGTTAATTTAAAAACAATTTCAATGTTTGCATTCAATTTTTTAATGCAGTGTTGATTATTATAGTTAAAATGAATAGTATTTGTATTTAAGTTTGAGCGGTGTTGTTAATTGTAATTGTATAGTGATGTGAAAGGGCTCCCTGTAGTTTAGAGCAGGAGCTGAGGCAGAGAAAATTCAATTGTAATTGAATTGAATAAAGAGAGCAATTTGTTCAGTAAACCATTGTTAAATGGTTTGAAAAACAATCCTAATTCAAAATAATCTTTAATATTTTTCTTGCCCCATTGGCAGATATTTTTGCTTGTTTTAAGCAAAAACGAACAAAATTTTGATATTGTTTTACAGAAAACAAGACTTAATACCTTTTACTTGTGCAGTAAACGCATCTCGATTCAAGAATGTTTAGATATTTATACTAGAAAATAAGACAAAATACAAAGTAAGAGAATAATTTAAATTTTTTTTATTGATTTGATTTCTGATTTGATTTTAGTCTTGGCGGGCGAGCGCAGATGCTCTGCTCTCAGATGTCTGTGGTGTGTTCGGGGTTCTGTGGCGTGGAATGCGGTGGTATCTGTGACGCTTTTGTGAGCGGAGCTGCTGTAAATAGCCGTGTTCTGCGAGCAGGAAGGACCTGTGTTTGCGCTGACA
>CM071957.1:34072500-34160000 GCA_036784905.1 Acrossocheilus fasciatus
TATAAATTAATAAAAATGTGATTCAAATAAATAGCTAAATAAAATTAGATTTAAAATAAATACATAAAAATGTGATTAAATTAATGAGATAATACAATGAAAATAATTAATAAATATAAAATGAGATTTTAAACAAACAAAAAGCAAATTATTAAATAAAAATGTGGTTAAAATAAATGATGAGGTTTAGAATAAAAAAGTGATTAAAATAAATAAACATTTAAATTAATAAATAAGTAAATCATTAGATTTAAATAAATAAAGTTAAAAGATATATTAAAACAAATAAAAGTTTCATATAAAGTAAATAAATAAAAGTCAATTACGATAAATAAATGGAAATAAATAAATAATACATCTAACAATCCAGTAGTGTAATGAATAGGAAAAATGTTAATTTCATAGAAACTCAGTTTTTTCTAAATAATATTTTGACGTATATCAGTTTTTCACAGTATAACAGCTGTAGCTGTAAATTGTAGGATGTTTGGGGTTGTGCGGCGTGTAAATGATTGAACCAGCCGGAGACCAGAGCTGCTGGACAGAGCCGTGTTACTGCTGCTGAACCAGAACTAACCAGCTTAACCAGCTTAACCAGCTTAACCAGCACTAACCACGGCTCTGCTCAGCCGGATCTGCTGATGTGTGTGTGTTTGGGTCTCCTCTCTCCTGTCCTGTCCTGCTGCGTAACTCTCGTCCTCGTCTCCTGTCTGCGTCCAGTGTCTCTGCAGCAGTCTTAGACAATAACACATCCGCTCCTGTAGCTCGTCTTACAGCGCTGGCGACATGCAGTCACGGGTTTGAGTCCCAGAACACACGTGTCTATATGACGCTGGTCTTTATGGCTCTAATTCAGACATAATTCACCGTGAAATCAAGCGTCTGTCATCATTCGCTCACCATCATGTCGTCGTGTGCTGAACTGAAGGAGAATTTAAACGATGAGCACGACTGTCAAACTCTGAAAAGAACAAAATAAACCATAAAGCTCCATATACGTACCGTGGAGGTCATTCATAAGGTCCGTGTTCTTTCTGTGCTTTCATGGTATTTTGTCCGCTTTGGAGCTCGGCGGTCGTGATCTCGATGATGTGAAGATTCATCAGATTTTCTCCTGTGACTTTAATTCAGTTCAGCATGTGACTCTGGAGCAACACGAAGAGCAAATAATGAAGCTGTTTTAGTTTTTCCCAAATTGTTTTATTTTTAACCTAATACCATTTTATTTCATTTTTTTTAAAACCAAATTCTGTTTTAGTTTTTCCCCAAATTCCATTTATTTTTAACTGAGTTCTGTTTTTAACCTAATACCATTTTATTTAATTTATTTTTTGCTAAATTAATTTTTTTTCTTTTACAAAATCTGTTTAATTTTTCCCCAAATTGTTTTATTTTTAACCTAATACTATTTTATTTAAATTTATTTTTTACAAATTCTGTTTTATTTTAACTAAATTGTCTTTTATTGCTACCATTCAAATACCATCCATCCATCATTTCATTCATTCATTCATTTATTCATTTTATTATTATTATTATTTTTTTTTTTTTAATTTATTTATTTATTTTTTTACCAAATTCCAAATTCCATTTTTTTCCATTTAAATTTTTCCTGATTCTGAATTTTTGTAATGAAAATGCATGTTTAATTCACTGAAATCTTTAACAACAGGTTAACAAGTTAAACAAATAACAAAAATGACATTTTGCGTGTAATTAATTTGTTATGTGATCTGTGTGAAGGCACTGGACGCAGGAGGCCTCGGCGCAGCAGGAGATATCTCTGAAGAGGGATACACGGATATTAATTCTCTTGCTCTCTTCACAGATATCTCCCAAGAAAGTCCGGTTGGCTGAATCGCCGTTGCGAAAAGTATGCCCTCTTTCCTTGCTTCTCTCTCTCTCGTCTCGTTTCTTTTCTCCTTCCCCTCTTTATTTGGTCTTTCGTTCCGCTCTTCATCGGCCACATGCACTTCTGCTCATGAGTGTGTGACATACACGACCAGTCAAAGGTTTTTGAACAGTAAGACTTTCAATGTGTTTTTAAGAATTCTCTTCTGCTCACCAAACCTGCATTTATTTGATCCAAAATACAGCCAAAATTTTGAAATATTTTTACTATTTAAAATAGCTGTTTTCTATTTGAATATATTTTAAAATGTAATTTATTCCTGTGATTTCAATGCTGAATTTTTAGCATCATAACTTCAGAAATCATTCTGATGTTGTGTGTTTGGGGCCGAATGCATGAGGGACGCTGCAGAAGCAGAAGTGCATGATCGCAGGACAGACGGACGAGCGTGGAGCCGATCCGATTCATAAACCCTTTATGAATGATGCGTGACGTCATACGGCTCAATCTGAGTCATTTCCATCTGCTGGCATGAATCATAACATCTGTGCTGAAGTGTTTATGCTGCATGTGTTAATATAACATACATGTGACACCAGACTGAAAATATCTTCTAACGCTCCTCAAATAAGCTGCATTATTTAATGCCATTTCTTATTTTGGTGAAATATGAGCAATACTTGATTGTGGTTATTCTGATATTGTCAGCATGCAAGACACTTTAACTGCATTGAAAACGGTTCATTTGAAGTTAAATTACACCAGAAGTGTTTTAAGTCCAGACACGACAGGCAAAAACACCTTTTCATGGTCAATTTACAGATTTTTGTCTGTTTTGCTTCCATATCATGTCTCTTCTTTCAGTGGAAAGAAAACATCGTGTTTATTTTATTACACTTTATCTGTAGATTTTAATCTTTAGAGTTTTTTCTCTTGCAAACACCAAACTTTACCATTTTATTCCTCTATATATTCTGAAGATTTGTTCATATTTCATTCACACTGATTTATTTTATGGTGAAAATGTGTTTGTTTTCTGTCTGTTGACAGTATTTGCTGATTTATGGAGTGATAAAAAGAGAAATCCAGAATCTCCTCTGAAAAAACCTTCAGCTCTGATGCGTGACCCTGGAGCACAAACCAGTCTCAGTGCCAATTTTTCAAAATTGAGATTTATACATCATCTGAAAGCTGAATAAATAATCTCTCCATTGATGTATGGTTTGTTAGGATCGGACAATATTTGAAAATCTGGAATCTGAGGGAGCAAAAAAATCTAAATATTGAGAAAATCTCCTTTAAAGTTGTTCAAATGAAGTTCTTAGCAATGCATATTACTAATCAAAAATGAAGTTTTGATATATTTACGTTGGAACATGATCTTAATATCCTAATGATTTTTGGCATAAAAGAGAAATGTATAATTTTGACCGATATTGCTGCAGATATAGCTGTGCTGCAGGGTCAGATGTAATCACTCAGCTGAGGGAGCTTGATGATATCTATTCTCTTTTTTAACCTGTTCGCCTTTAATGTCTTGTCAAATTAAGTCACTTTTACGTCTATAGTGCTTCATACAATACAGATTCTTTCGAAGCAGCTGATAAACAGGAGAATGCTTCAGTTATTCAGATCCGTTCAGTTCAGATGAGCTGCGTGATGAATCGTAGCAGTAGTTCTGCTTCGATCGATTTATTCAGCGTAATTGTCCTTGTTTTTACTGAAAACATTTTCTCATCTAAAGTTCAGACTGCTTCCGGTCGGTGTGGCTTGTGTTCGTGTGTTGATTCTGTGTGGTCATCAGTGTCAGGTGGACCGGCTCACCCGTCGGGTCACTGCGTGAGTCACTGGGGTTTAGTCGGGTGTATTTTTAGAAACGCTTGCGTTGCCTTATTGGCAGGCTGTGTGTGTCAGTAACCATCGCCCCGTGCTTTAAGAGACTCAACAGCTGGGAGTTCTGCATGTGCTCGTCTCACACAGCTAATGCGCGGCGTGTATTCTGCTCTCTGATGGACTTTCCGTGTCTTGTGCGCCGCTGTGTTGAAGAGGATGCGGTTGTTGCAGAGCTGAAGTGAATGCAGACGTCACGTCTCAGAGCATTTCTGTCTCTGGAGCCGCTCGCATCTAATGAAGGGAGTCTGCGGACTGCTGCCGCTCCATGCGTTAGGACTGAGCGAGCGCTTTCAGTTCATTCCTACGGAAGTTGAGCTTAAACGCTCGCGCGGTGCATTATGGGATTGAAAGCAGCGCGGAGAAAGCGTTGAGAGAGTCAAAAAGGTTGGGCATTCCTCAAACTAATGCAAATATCGAGCGAAAAACGCCGGGCGACAACCAATCGCTGTGAACAGCAGGCAAGGCAAGATTTTGACGAATGTTTCCGAGTGTTTGCTGAACTGCTGGATTACTGGACAAGCCTGTGACCCTGGAGCACAACATTCAGTCACAAGGGTCGATTTTGCTTAATTGAGATTTATGCATCATCTGAAAGTTGAATAAATAATCTCTCCATTGATGTATGGTTTGTTAGGATCAGACAATATTTGTAAATCTGGAATCTGAGGGAGCAAAAAAATCTAAATATTGAGAAAATCACCTTTAAAGTTGTCCAAATGAAGTTCTTAGCAATGCATATTACTAATCAAAAATGAAGTTTTGATATATTTACAGTAGGAAATTTACAAAATATCTTCACGGAACATGATCTTAATATCCTAATGATTTTTGGCATAAAAGAGAAATGTATAATTGTGACCCATACAGTGTATTGTTGTGTATTGCTGCAGATACAGCTGTGCTGCTGATGACTGCTGCTGTGCTGCAGGGACACAGATGCTGTATTTAGGGGTGTCTCTATAGGCTACGTTTCATCATTTTGAATTTTAGGTTGTACCTAGATGTCGTCAATCGTGTTTAGTTTGCGAACCACCATTAAAGGAAGAAGATGAAACGCAAATAGGCTGTGAACATTGTTTTCAGAGGCGTGCTCTGCGCGATCAATGCTGTGGCGCTGTATCGAGCGCTGATAGTGGAAACACACCGTTAGATCCGGATGATCAGCGGACGGGACGGGACGAGAGCGGCGGACCTTCACAGCCGTAAACACTCACAGGTGCGGCGAATCCATCACTGCTTTCAATCAGGTCCTCCATTCAGAACCTCACGCGGCTCGTTCCCGCTCAAGCCTGGAATATCACACTGCAACAAATGATTCTCTTACTCAGTATTTCTGTCTTGTTTTCTAGTATAAATATCTAAACATTCTTGACTCAAGATGAATTTACTGTACAAGTAAAACGATTTAAGATATTAAGACTTGTTTTCTGAAAAAATGATCAAAATTATGTTAGTTTTTGCTTAAAACAAGCAAAAATATCTTCAGATGGGGTCAGCAAAATAATATTAATTTGAAGGCTAAACAAGATGATTTTTCTTGCCCCGTTAGCAGATATTTTTGCTTGTTTTAAGCAAAAACTAACAAAATTTTGATACTTTTTTTGTTTTTAGAAAACAAGACTTAATATGTTTAGATATTTATACTAGAAAACAAGACAAAAATACTAAGAATATCATTTTTTGTAGTGTATTTACTGAATGAAAGTCATTGTGATCTTTTTAACCATGTTTTGAAATGTTGAGATTACTGCACACACGGCTGCGTGACGTCTCGAGGCTCGTGCTTTAGTTTTCTGTGTTATTGTCTCTGTATTCAGTGATGATTCTGATGTTGTTTGATGTTCAATGAGACGTTTAAACGTTTTATGAATCTGTCCTCTTATAGAGACTGATAGATTTGTGTTATTGATAATTCCCACATTTGTGAACCGTATGGAAGGATGAATGATACAGACTGAAAAAAGAATCTTAAAGCTTTTATATAATGCATTATGAAAGTGTTTTAATGCATTAAACATGCCTCGTAATGCACCTTATAATGAATCCTGCGATCCTATGAATAATCAGTATAATGCATTATAACATTTATCGATTCACAGTTATTTCTTTAGAAGGTAAAACACATTAAAACACATGACAAACAACCAGTTTCAGATTTGATGAGTCTGTAAATATTATAATACATTTTAACTCTGGTTACAATTATTTATTGAAAGATAAAATGCATTACAGAGTGCATCATGGATAACTTCATAATGCATTAAACATAATGGCTTTAAGTAAAGTGTTACTGAAACATGCAGGAATTGATTCTTTTAAAGAACACATGATTGTTGAGCTTCAGTGTTTCCGTCTGTATTCCTGTCGCAGGTGGAGATCAGAGATAGATGTAGCGTGCAGAAGCCCAGGGTCAGATCATAGCATGTGTTTCTCTGGATTATATTTGGCTGTGTGTGTGAGTGTGTGTGTGTGTGTGTGTGTGTGTGTGTGTGTGTGTGTGTGTGTGTCCCCAGCACTGATGTGTGTGCAGACTGACGCCCTCTTGTGGTCATTGTGAGAGCAGCAGCTTGATTTCCATCGTGTTCATCTTCAGCAAACGCAGTACATACTACAGTCAGCACCGCATCAGAGTACAATGTGAGTCTGGAGATCACTCACTGCTGAATTCATGAAGCAGAACATTTACATCCTGATTTCACGAGGCTCGACTCTCATTAGTTTGATTATATGAGCGTGTGTTTGCAGTGATGAGATGAATCAACAACTGTGTGTGTGTGTGTGTGTGTGTGTGTGTTAGCGTGTGTGTGTGCGTGTGTATATATGTGTGTGTGTGTGTGTGTGTGTGTGTGTGTGAGTGTGTGTGTGTGTGTGTGTGTGTGTGTGTGTGTGTGTGAGTGTGTGTGTGTGTATATGTGTATGTGTGTGTGTGTGTGTGTGTGTGTGTGTGTGTGTGTGTGTGTGTGTGTGTGTGTGTGAGTGTGTGTGTATATGTGTATATGTGTGTGTGTGTGTGTGTGTGTGTGTGTGTGTGTGTGTGTGTGTGTGTGTGTGTGTGTGAGTGTGTGTGTATATGTGTATATGTGTGTGTGTGTGTGTGTGTGTGTGTGTGTGTGTATGTGTGTGTGTTTGTGTCTGTGTGTGTGTGTGTGTGTGTGTGTGTGTGTGTGTGTGTGTGAGTGAGTGTGTGTGTATATGTGTATATGTGTGTGTGTGTGTGTGTGTGTGTGTGTGTGTGTGTGTGTGTGTGTATGTGTGTGTGTTTGTGTCTGTGTCTGTGTCTGTGTGTGTGTGTGTGTGTGTGTGTGTGTGTGTGTGTGTGTGTGTGTGTGTAGCTCCTTAATATTCATGTATATAAATTAAATATACAAAGCAATTGATGCACTCCAAAAAAAGGAATGTCGTCTTTAGTGTTTCTGCCTTGTTTTCCAGGACAAACATCTAAGCATCTTTAAATCAAGATACATTTACTGGAGATGCAAAATGACTTAACATTTTAAGATATTGTTTTCTGAAAAATGTTTTAAAATTAGGTGAGTTTTTGGTTAAAACAAGAGCAATTATCTGCCAGTGTGCTCAGAAAAATAAACATTATTCAGAGGGAAAACAAGATTATTTTTCTGACCCCATCCAGATATTTGTTCTTGTATTAAGCTTAAACTCATTAAATAATACTACATTTGTTTATCAAAACAAGACTTAATATCTCATGTCATTTTGCATCTCCTGTAAATGCATCTTGATTTAAGAATGTTTAGATATTTGTACTGGAAAACAAGACAGAAATACTGAGATATCATCATATATTTATGTTGTTTTATTATGTATAGTATATAATAGAGTTTATAAATACATGTGAAATTATGTTTTAACTATTGTTAAATAATGATGGGCTTCATTCATAGTTTGTTGCTTATGGACTTTCACATGAAGATGAAGTGTGTGTGTGTGTGTGTGTGTGTGTGTGTGTGTGTGTGTGTGTGTGTGTGTGTGTGTGTGTGTGTGTGTGTGTGTGTGTGTGTGTGTGTGTGTGTGTTAGCGTGTGTGTGTGTGTGTGTGTGTGTGTGTGTGTGTGTGTGTGTGTGTGTGTGTGAGCGTGTGCAGTGTGTGAGGATGAGCAGCAGATGATGATGATGAAGTGTGTGTGTGTGTGTGTGTGTGTGTGTGTGTGTGTTTGTATGGCTATCTTTGTGAGGACCACTGCAAGTTTTTAACCTTTGGAGTGAGGACATTTTTGCAAAGTGAGGACATTTTGGCCGGTCCTCACTTTTTTTTCACTCTAATGGCCTCTAGGGGTTGTATATAGGCTTCTCTCAATGTTTCAGAGAGGTCCTCAAATAGATAGTAAACTGAGAAAAATAGTGTGTGTATTACCCCGGGCATACACACACGTTTTGCTCTCTAGCGCCCCCATTGTCTTGCCACAGGTACTGCGCCATATATTGTCAATGCAATTTCTCAGGAACGGCTTAAAGGAATCTCTTCATATTTGCCACAAATGTTCACATAAACTCAAAGATAAACTGAAGAGATTTTGGGGGTCAAAGGTCAAGATCACTATAACTTCATGTTCTTCCCATTTTTGTGAATGTGTTTATCACGGAAGGCGTTTACTTAATCCAGTTTGACTCACAAAATACTTTTTGGCCATAAATCAAGAATTGATTTGCTAATTGTGACAATTATGCGTCAAAATTATAAATTTTTCTTTTATGCCAAAAATCATTAGGATATTAAGGAAAGATCATGTTCCATGAAGATATTTTGTAAATTTATTACCGTAAGTGTATCAAAACTTCATTTTTGATTAGTAATATGCAGTGATTTTCTCAATATTTAGATTTTTTTTGCTCCCTCAGATTCCAGATTTTCAAATAGTTGTATCTCAGCCAAATATTGTCCAACAAACCATACATCAATGGAATGGAAAGATTATTTATTCAGCTTTCAGATCATGTATACATCTCAATTTTGAAAAATTGACACTTAAGACTGGTTTTGTCGTTCAGGGTCACATTTATGAAGTCTATTTTCTAATATGGTGCAGTGATGAAATGCTGACACAAGGTCAAAGGTCAGCTTCACTGCAAAAACATGATTACCCATAAACATGAAAAATGATTGACTATAAACCACATAAAACTGTAGCCATAGTTAACCACAGCCATGATTTAGATACTATTTTATGGATAATATTACATAAACTAAGTTACCTTGGATACTACAAATTAAAACCAGGGTTAATTTGCTCAAAAAATGAACGTGTGTTTAGATAAACATTGTGCTTGCTATAGTCATGGTTACAATATTACTGCAGTAAATGAATGGTAAGTTTTCATAAAGGTATAATTTATTAACACGGATTACAGATCATTATCAATGTTTTAACAACTCGGAGTTTAATCAGACCTTTAAAGTATATCACAAAAGCTTATTATAATACATTTCACATCTAGGTTTGTCATGAATAATTCCATATGCGTTTACTTGGGTAAAGTACAGATACAATAATGAAACATTAGTCCTGTAAAATAATTCCTTTTCGATTTTCCTTGAGTAAGAGTACAAAGGTACTAGATTTTTAATGTACTTAAGTATTTAGACCCAGCTTAACAGACAGGGTTCAGCTCAAGTCAGGACTAGGCCTTTGTTAAATCAGGATATGTAAGTAGCTTTAATAAAAATGCCTTTGAAACGTACATTACTGGTGTGAATCTAGAGAAAAACAATGGCACTGGCATATTTTAATATTTGTTCTCTGGCTCTAAAGCGCATTTTTGTCTGAGACTAGCCTTAAACCTTTCTGCCACTTCACTTCCTGTCTACCCACTGTCCTATCATAATAAAAATAATTCTTTGAAAATAAATAAATCGATCAATAAAAAAGAAAACCATGTCTGATCATCTGTGGCAGTTGTTTTCATGAATTCACACTTACAAATGATGGAATAGAGTAAAACAATAACATAATGGCCTGCTGTCTGAGGACAGTCTCCGAGCCTGGAGCTTCACTCAAGCCCAGAGTAGGTCCTGACCCTATCTTGGGAATAGGACCCAGCCGAGAGCGAGGAGTCAGGTAGCAGAGGGATGCAGAAAACCGCCGAGGTAACTAGGTGAGTCGGCTGTGTATATACACCTCGTTCTACAGTGTTTCTATGAATAAATCAGGGCCTTCTCACTCCCAACTCATCACATATGTGGTCAGGATCCCTCAGCGTCACTTTTTAATGCTCAAGGTTCCCCTTTAGCATCATTTTTTCACATGCAAGTTTGTATGACAACTGATGCATCAGATGAAGACGTGCATGTGTCAGATCTCAAGCCATGCAATTCCTTGCATTTGTAAAAGTATACATTTTATATTTTAAAAAAGTATAAGAATTGAAAGTGTATAAATATTCATACTTTCTTAGATATTAGAGCACACCAATATTTAATATTTTGTGAATATGGCCCCAGAAATGTTTTTTTTCTAAGACATTTTTATAAAAGGTACTTAAATACCATAATTAAAGGCCAAGTCCTGGCTTCAGCTAAGCCCTGTCAGTGAAGCTGGGCCCTAGGGTGCAAACAAACAAAATAAGTGCAAATAACAAAATCTATTATATATAAAAATGAGGGAAAACAACGTGTGTACATGTGTTTGACAATTATAAACATAAAATACAAAAATGTAACATAGGGCAAAATGTCGTAATGAACACTATGCAAAAAAACATATTAGTTTTGCATCATTTGAAATAGCTTCTGCAGCTGCGTGAAGATGCACGTCACGTGCAATAATTTGCGGGCGTGCCCACATTAAAGCAGTCCATGCAGCGGGTTTAAACATATCGCTCTTTTACAGCACATTAATCTCACAAACAACTGACAGTCGAGACTTCATTTACAATATTCTGAAATTCTGTTTTAGTAACTTACACGGCATCAGTCGCGAGCACACTCCAGGCTCCCGTGTCCGGTGACTCGTTCGAACCGATTCAGTTGAGTCAGTGAATTGTTCACTCGACAACATGAATGAATCTTTCAGTGTGTTTGATGAACCGAATTAACAGTTTGATTGAAAAGAATCGGTTCGTTCACGAATCGGACTCCGCTTTTGCGACTCGGAGCACGTGATGATTTCTGAATTTAAAAAATAATGAGGAACGACATGTTTATGAAATTAAGTGGATTCTTGATATTAAACCTTGGAATCAAGTGAAGTAAAAGTTTATACAAATAAAAATGCTGTGATAAAGTAGAGATGCTTGAATAATTTACAGTAACAAAGTAAAATAACTAATTTACATTACTGTCCACCCCAGATAATTTGGCAAATATAGCGTTACAGATGGAGGTCCAGTGATTCTACTTTTATTGTTCAGACCCCATTTGTCCTGTCTTTAGTCACTTTTGTCTGATCATGTTTACCAGAGAAATTGCTGGGCATTCATTAAGAGATGCATATCTGTGAACCTTTTGGCTATTGTTTTTTTAATACTGGACATTTTAACACGCTCATACAGGCTTTAACACCCCACTGCTGAATAACCAGGCTAACTGCTGAATATAGGCTTCCTTGCCAACAAAAATCAAAATAATTTGCTGAATAATGTTTGGTGCACAGACATAAGTGTTGATGAAGAAGTGCTGTTCTACATCAGCTGAAAGCGGTTTATTCAGCTGAAGTGCATGTTAGGGTATGTTTGCGTCTGCTCTCAAGCCTGCACCGTGCTGCAGAAGCAGCTGATCAGGACACAGACATGGAGCAACACCTAACTCCGTCATTACCCGACACATACATGCACTCTGAAGTTTTCACTGTACCCGTATACATTTGTTCTAGAAAGATCTTACCTGCCTTAAACTTTAAATGGTGTTTGTCTCGGGTCCCCTGAGTATCATATTAAGATGACAAGTCTCTAGAATGAAGGGAAAGCTTTTTGAGCTCTTATGCAAGAATCACTAACATAGGCCTCTAGCCCTATTCATGTGGGATTATATTTACAAGGGTGGAGGAGTAATGTAATATTACCTCAGGACGTCCAAAATATGAATGGCCAATACGCACGTGATCAGTAGAACAGATTGGATTCTGTCCGAAAAAGGCACTTATCTGAGGCTAAAAGAAATGTTGTGACTAACAAGTGCTTTCTACCTTCTTTTTGATCTGAACTGTAGCCTATGTGGAAAACACTCGAGGTTTGACACAGACTTGTCCCACCACCTAGAAGGCAACTGAAAACTTCTTCAAGAGCCTTCATACTTGAAACAACCGTGGAAAACTACTTTTAAACAGGAATTGGCAGAATATTTGTCTGTTAGCACAGGATTAGCATTACCTGAGGTATTTTCTCCTGACGTTTTTACAGAAGGTAAAAGTCGGCATGATCTGTCCTGAGATTGTCTGTAATGATCACTGAGACGGCACGTTCGGACGAGACAGAAATCACAGAGAAGCTCTGGTAATAATTTCTTTACCCCACCTCTAAATGTAAAGCTATCCTGTCCGAACAGGGCTTATGTCTCATACTCCCGCACACCTTCTTGGATGAACTCAGTTAAATTAGGGTTAGGGTTAGGGTTAGGGCTAATCCTTTTGACCCCTCTTTACATAAACTGTCCATTTGTAATTTATTACATGAGGCCTAAATACATGGTCTATCATCACATTTTTATTTTTAGTAAATGATGCCGTTGGATTGACTTGGTAAAACTGCTTGGTAAGGTTTAGGAAAAGATCATGTTCGATTCGGTTCGATCTTGTCGCAATAGTTCCGTAGTGTCCAGTCTAATCAAGTCACCTGTGTTTATATACCGTAGGGCTTTTACAGTACAGATTGTTTCAAAGCAGCTATAGTTGTAACAGGAAAATGATGCATTGTTTGTCAATTTTGTCATTGTTCAGCAGTAAGTCAGTTGATTCCGTTCAATTGTAAAAAAAAATCATCAGTTATTAATTTAGTACATTTCATCTATTCAGCAGCTCTGTAGAAAACAGTGCCCAGACAGCAACATAGTTTTAGACCCAAATCCAGCCCACATCTGACCCATGTGAAATCCATGCGGGCCAGATGTGGGCCGGATGTGGGCCGACACTGCTTGCTGTCTGGGTGGTCATCATCCAGCTCTGATGAGTGTTCAGATAATAGTGTCAGTGCAGTGAGATCAATAATATAGTTGAATAGGTGTCCCCAACTAAGCAAGTTGTCTATTAGTATAATAAGTCGTCTATTTCAGACACTATGGAGTTCTCTTAAAGTCTATCAGACTAGTACCCTGCACAGTGAAAAAGCTGAACCAAGTCAATGTGTGTCCATTTTACTTAAAGCCACCGCGGGAACTTTCCCCAGGAACTAGGGACTTTGGGCAGGTACTCATGTGTTACCACCGCAGGAACCAGGACCTAAATAAAGTTCAGAGTGAAAACCTGCCCCTCAGAAAGTCCCTGCTCGCGAGGAAGTACTTTTTCAAAGGTCAGGAACTTTCAGGGATGGGACTTGGGCACTGAACATGACGAAACACGACACATTCAATAGTACTCGCATATCTAAAACAGAAAGTTCACAGAAATAAGATGATGCAATCTTAAAACATTATTCACAACTCTTTCTGCCTGATGGCACGAGGTCACCATAGTCATCTCATGGTCAATGCCAGCAATAAATAACAGCAATTTAGCTACAAACTATGTAATGAACCCCTTTTTTGTTTTCATGTAAGGAAACTACCATGGATACAAATGTGATATTTACATAACATATACATTATTGACAGAAAGTAACTAAGTACAGCAATAATTAATTAAATTAAATTACTTTAATTAAAAAAATTTCATTAAAAAAAATTTCATTAATGCATCAACAATTATAATCCAGTATTTATTCTGAATTCTGCATAATGATTATACTTTTAGCAGTAAGTATATCTTGCTGCTTATACAAAATAATTTTATTTTTTTATTTTACTTGAGTTACACAGTGCATTAATCATTTGAATATTCATGTTCATATGTTCATGCATGTGCATTTGACTACAGTAATAACATTGTTAATATTCATTTAAAATGTGTTACTTCAAACACTGGAGAATATGGTGAAACACTTTTAGCTGGCTTTGCTCAGTGTAGTATCGCTCGGCCTTAATTGATGGCCACGCCCACCCCTCCCCCACTCGCACCTGCACAGCTCGCGCGCTGCACAAATGGAAAGATTGAGGAGCAGAATGGAGCGACTGCGCGCGCATCATCATAAATGCGAGGCTACTTCAGCACTAAAGGTAAGATTTTACCATATTTATCATGGCTAGCATTTTATTTATTTATTTTTTGGTCATGATTATCGCGTCGGGCGGTGGTTTGTAGAGTACATGCGAGATTTTATGATTTAAGGCCTCGTCCTCAACCCAGCGGGTATTTTGATATAAATATTAGTCATCAAGATGCTGTAACATCGTTTTAAATTAAGTTTGAAGGACAATTTCTTTCAGTTATTATTGGGTGAAAATCCCACCCTGAAATTGGTTTAAATAATGTTTATCGTTGGATTTTCATCAAATGAATGTCAATTTATGACGTCAGTTTGATTTGCATGTTTGACCTGTTTTTAGATGTCATTTTTTTTCAGCATCAGTTGCGCAGAAGCTCGTGTTACTTTAGTAACTGGTGGGGGTGGGGGTGGGGGTGGGGGTGGGGGTGGGGGTGGGGGTGGGGGAGGGGAGGGGAGGGGAGCACCTCAGATCTAACCGCGAGTGAAGCTGTCAGTGCAGGACCTTTCTGTCAGCAAATACAGAATATATATATGCATGTCGTATTTAATTAGTTTATCTCTGAACTCATGTGAATAACTGAATGCTGAAACATTTCTGTCAAGTAGTTCTGTATAACTTGTTAATTGTAACCTGTGACTGGAATTATTTTGTTTAAACTAATACATAATGTTTCAATCTTCTCTTTGGTGTGCAGGTAGCAGAAGGAAAGTCCATGGAAGGAAAGTCAGCACAGGTATGTGTCTTTACAAAATCTTTCAGTAGTCTTTAGTAACTAATTTTCAATTTTTCTAATTAAACGACACAATGTGATAACATAATACAAATCAATTCAAGGATCTGGAATCATTATAAGATAAGAATGAGAGAACAGTTAATTCTAGAACCAGTGTGATCATTAGTGATGAATCCTTCAGTAAAATCTGAATTATTAGGGCTAGATTACTACTCTGGCTGTTAGGCCGGCCACATTTACATCAGCTACAGTAGAGAATATGATGCAGATTGTGAAGTTAGAAGAAGGTCTTGAACACTTTACCATTTTATAGAAAGTTGTCATTTGTTAACATTGTTTAATTTATTAAAGGGATAGTTCACCCAAAAATGAGAATTCTGTCATTAATTACTCGCCTTCATGTTGTTCCAAACCCGTAAGACCTTTGTTCATCTTCAGAACACAAATTAAGATTCTCTGACCCTCCATAGACAGCAAGGGTATTACCACAATCAAGACACAGAAACATAGTAAGTAGGGCTGCACGATTATGACAAAAATCATAATTCCCGATTATTCCCTTGAGATTGTAATTGAGATTATTAATAACAATTATTTTGAACAGATTTATGCCATTGTTTGAAGCTGCATGCCATATTTTTATATAATATATTTCATTTACAATTAAACAGACAAAATTTCAAATTACAGTAACATTTTACAGTACAATTTATATGATCAGGGCTCCAGACTAACCTTCGAGAGCTGTGGCACCAGCACCTGATTTGGTAGCACTGAACATGTAATATTACACGTTTTGTCTCTGAGAAAAGCACATTAGAACAGGATCTTGAGTTGGGATGCAGATGTACATTTAACAGTACCATTGTGAAAACTGTAACAGCCTCATCTTTTATACATAACCAAAAGTACAGCACCTCATTACCATGGTAAAAAAGTAGCCTAACTATATGGTTTCTGTGGTGTTTGCATTGAAAAACAGTAGCCTAAAGACATTCAGTCAATTACAAATCCACATCAACTGATAGAATAATTAACAAAATAATGTAATTATGTTCCATTACTCTTTTAACATATTTAGTATATTAATAATATAATAATACTCTATGAATATCCTACTTTTCTTCCACCGTACCATTGTTACCGTTAGTGTTACTACAGTAAAACTACAGTAAATGTGGGTGATTTGTGTATTGAAACGTCTTCTAACTGGATCGTTGTTGCACTATTTCTGCGTCAGTGTTGATGAGAATAACATCTCCAGTATCTTTAATTTAAACTAGTTTAAAGCTAAATAAATCGGAGAACCCTGCGCTGAGCTCGAGTGCTTCTTACCGTATTTCAGTGTTGTTTAGCGTGTGATCGCGACTGGTTACTGTAATAAACACATGCACTCTGTTTTCTGTTGAGGCGAGCGGATAAAAGGCCGTGTGGCGCGCAGTTCAGACGAGTACCGCTATTTTGTTCAACTTTTGACACGTTTGGCGTTTAACACATCTATCATGCGCAACAGAGTGACAACGATATCAGTCAGACAACATGTCTTTTATCCAGTGTGTTTGAGTTTGTTAAACCCTGCGCTTTAAACACACAGAATAATGCAAGTGGGCATTTTTAATCATTTATTTTTGTAATCACGGCTTTGAACGATTATGTAGTCGTGGCATCCATAATCATAATCGCGATTAGAAATTTGATTAATTGTGCAGCACTAATAGTAAGGACATCAGTAAAATAGTCCATGTGTCATCAGTGATTCAACAGTAATTTTAAGAAGCTACGAGAATACTTTTTGTGCGCCAAGGAAACAAAAATAATGACTTTATTCAACAGTTCGTCTCCTCCACATCACGCTGGCACCATTTTGGAGAGTATCACGATGCATGCTATGATCTGACCGTAATCAGCGTAAGCGTGTGATGCTGCTGACACAGAACGTGCATGTGCTGCGCCTTGTTTACGCTCAGATCATAGCATAGCAAGTCAATTACTATTATACAAGTATTCTCGTAGCTTCTTAAAATGACTGTTGAGTCACTGATGTCACATGGACTGTTTTACTGATGTCCTTGCTATGTTTCTGTGTCTTGATCGTGGTGATACCCTTATAGTCTACGGAGGATCAGAGAGCTCTCGGATTTCATCAAAAATATCTTAATTTGTGTTCTGAAGATGAACAAAGGTCTTACGGGTTTGGAATGACATGAGGGCGAGTAATTAATGACAATTTTCATTTTGAGGTCAACAATCCCTTTAACATGAACTAACAATGGGCAATACATTTGCTGCAGTAACCCTAATCTTTGTTAATGTTAGTTAATAAAAATACAACTGTTCTTTGTTAGTTTGTCGGTTCAGTCAGTGCATTAACTAATGTTAACAAATGCAACTTTTGATTTTAATAATGTGTAAGTTCATGCTGAAGTCAATATCAACTAAGACTAATAATTGCTGTAAAAGTACTGTTCATTCTTTAGTTCATGTTAACGTAGTTAAGTAATGAACCTTAATGTAAAGCGTTACCAAAAATCCATGTACACCTTTAGAGAGAGTACAATAAATACAGTAATTGCAGAAGAACAGCTATCCTTCAGTCTGTGGAATACATCCTCAGTCTTTCTCTAGGCGAGACAGACCGAATTTAACTTTATATGACAGTAAACGACCTTATCTTATGGTCTGGAAACATAAATCTGTATTCTCTCACACTCCTCATCACGAGTGGGGCATCAAGTCTGCCTTTCAGTGTGGTTTGGCCTATTATAGCCTAGTTTACGTGCAACAATAGTTAACTGTTTAAACAAAACGAACAAACAAACAAAAACTATCCATTCAATGCAATGGTTCTTCATGAGTAATAAATGCTGTGGAAGTATTGTTCATTCTTAGTTCGTTAACTAAACTAGTTAACTAATGAACCTTATTGCAAAGTGTTACAGTTACTGTTGAACTCATTTAAGTATCAGAAGGTCAAATAGCACATCTTCAAAATGATGATGGTAAAGTGTCTCTTTAATGATCTCATGATAATTATGCATTTTACTTACAGTCTGATGATATTTTGGAGAAAAACTGGAGGAACAGTGTTTCTATCACCGCTCACCAAACCATACAAGAAAAAAGATGGAGTAAAGATGACATCCCCCTCACCAAAAATGACCATCTCAGGATGGTAGAAGATGAAGCGAGAGCAAAACTGACACAGCAAATGAATTTAGGAGCATACGAGGCATTAAACGAGACTGTTCTGGCACAGGTTATTATTTTTAACAAGCGTCGTGAAGGGGAAGCATCACGCTTAACTCTCGACACCTACAAGAAAGCGAGCACAAACAGCATTGAGGAAACCTTAAGAGGGAAGAACCTTAACTCCCTTCATCCTTCAGTAAGCGGTATGTATGCACTGTGTATGTTTATTGCTAGTGCAGTTGTATGTTGTATCCTACATCTGTTTAAATAGTGGCTTTGGCTGTTGGAGTCATTAAGAGAACACCGTTGACTTTTTTTTGGCTATAAAATCTTCTGCTGGACAGCAACACTCATTTAACATGTAGTAGAAATATACTTTCACATAGACCAAATGTATTACTTATAGCTCACTTAATCAAAGGTAGTTTATGTATTTATGACTTTTGGATGATCAAGCACTAGTATTTGATTGTTTTTAATCTTTTATAGGTGAAAGTCCCGCATCAACTTCTGTCTCACAGAGACAAACAAAAAAAAGAAGACCCGAGAGAGGAAGAGACGTGGATGAAGGTAAGATTTCAATTTTACATTTTATACTTGTCTATATAAACAGTTGTGAATGTGACATTAATTGAAAGCACCTTCCGTAAAATGACATTCAATACAAAACCACTGTGACCTACAGCGTAAATAGTGGTTGTCATGAAATCTACAAAAATTCCTGCCTTTTACCAATGCACTATTCAGGTTATTCATACTCGCAGCATTAGTTAAAAGTCTCAAGTTTACTGTATGTACTGCCGTTCTTATTTTAGTAGATTAGAGTTGGGTACACATACACCGTACTGATTTAGGCGTTGCTACACCAGGTTCACACAAAAACGTCGGTTTGCAGTCTGTGTGCGTTACGTACGCGGTGCAGAAGCAGCACGGACTCATTCGACCATAATATTGAAGTAAGTGCGCATCATTGTTCTCACTAAAAATATTTTCTCATAACATGAGATCTGCAGTTTAAAGATGAATTATTGTGCACCCATAGCACTCCTCGCTGTCATTAAAACATAGCATGCCACAGGAAAAGTGATCAAGCAAATATGTCTAAGTTCATATAGCCTATTTTTTGTTTAACTTCTGCATAATGACTTTATGTAATTTCAGTGCTTATTTACATTTTGAGAGTGGAATATTTAATGTTAATGTGTATATTGACATGAAAACAGAGTTTAAAATCGTTGTTTACTTCATTATTTTTCTCACTCCTAGAAAAAGAGTTCGTACGCATGGGTCAGACTTTGCGTGCAGGTGCGCACATTTCCCATCAAGTTTGTTTTTATAAATCCCACCGTGTGCGTAGTAAGTGGTGTACAGCTCTTTCAGGGCAGTTTTTGTGCGTACGCAACGGTTATAAATGAGGCCCCTGGAGTGCACTGCCGGACCGCAGCTTCGTGCAGTGTGAATGCAGAAAAAAATACACACCACATTCACACTGTAAACAGAGTTTGTGTGAACCTGGAGTCAGATACAGAAAAGCAGTGCAACAGATATCATTCAAGCAAGGGGTTGAGAGGTAGCTTATTTGCAGCCCTGTCACTAATTAGGTTTTAAAACAGCCAAAAAAAATGTATAAAACGGAAGGGTTAAAACAACAGGTAAAACTGAATGTGTTACTAAATTTGCCCACAAGATTGTGTTCATTTAACACGTATGCAATTACCATATGATGATTTGTAAACTAATTTGACAGGGGAATCGAAAAGTTCATCAGAAGATGTTTAGATTTAACACTGTTTCTTTTTTTACGTCTCGTTTGGGCCTGTATCATCTGAGAAATATAGCAGCTGTTTTGTCTGTTTTACTCTTCAGAAGATGAGATGTCACTTTGTTTTTCAGACGGATGTTCTGACGACTTCTCCCCTCAGAAAGCACCTGAGCAATGCAGTGAGGACGGTTCAGATGTAGTAGGTGAGTTCAGAAGTTTCTCCTCAAGTCTCATTGTACAGTGCAGAACGACAGTTGATTCCAAGCACAAACTCATTTCCACTAGATTCTAAGCCACAACTGTAGTTCCACTATAACATTTTGGCCTATAATAAAGTGTATTAGCAGCAGAACTCTTATTGCAAATAAAAAAATAATTAATTTTATAAAACAAACTTTATTTTATATTAAAGATAGTTCTAAAAATATATAACAGCTCATTTTCCCCTGAGAGTTTAAATATTAACAAGAACAAAGCAGTCTTTGTACTAGGGCTGGGTGATATGAACAAATATATCCGATATTATAATCCACCTGAGCTCCGCCCCTCCAGAGACGACACAGCCAACACTGGATGTAAGCACACATCGGTTTGGCTGCACTTTATCTGACAGTAGTCTGTGATTCAGTAAGATTCATTTCATTATTGAAATGTTAAAGGTTTGTTTTTTATTTTCTTAGTTTGAGCTTAAACTATTATAAAGCATTAGTTTTGTAATTGTTAGTGTTGTTAATAATTCACACTGCTCTTATCAAGTGTGGAATTTTGTTTAGTGAAGAGCAGTGTTGGGTAATGTAATTACTTACTAATTACATGATCGATATTGCATTTAAATTACTTTTCTAATTACTCTGACAAGTAATGTAGTTACTCCATAAATAACTAATTCAAACTGTTAATTGCATCTTAAAATCCCTATAAACCCTAAAACATAGACAATAGTGACCCTGCAGCACAGAAGCAGTCTTAAGTCGCTGGAGTATATTTGTAGCAATAGCCAAAAATACATTGTATGAGTCAAAATTATACATTTTTCTTTTATGCCAAAAATCATTAGGCTATTAAGTAAAGATCATGTTCTGTGAAGATACTCTATATTGCCAAAAGTATTGGGTCAACCCCTTCTAATGAACAGGTTTGACTATTTTAGTAATTTCCATGAGTACAAATCTTGATGTTTAAGCATATAATGATATTCTAGGGAATTGTGTGTTTCTAATTTTATAGCAACAGTTTGGACAGGACCCTTTTCTGTTCTAACATGACAATGCATCACAGTGTTTGGTAATGAGTTTTTGGTTCAAGGTCTGCATTTAGAGTCACAGCAGAGGTGTTCAGCTTGGATCAGGACTTGGCTTTCTGCAGACCAGTCAAGTTCTTCCACACTGACTCAATCAATCATTTCTTTTTGAACCTTGCCTTATACACAGAGACATTGTCATGTTAGAATAGAAAAGGTCCTGTCCTAACTGTTGCTATAAAATTAGAAGCACACAATTCCCTAGAATATCATTATATGCTTTAACATTAAGATTTATACTCGTGGAAATGACTGAAGTAGTCAAACCTGTTCATTAGAAGATGCTTTTGGCAATATACTATATTTTGTAAAATTTCTACCATAAATATATCAAAACTTCATTTTTGATTAGTAATATGCATTGCTAAGAACTTCATCTGAACAACTTTAAAGGTGATTTTCTCAATATTTAGATTTTTTTGCTCCCTCAGATTCCAGATTTTCAAATAGTTGTATCTCAGACAAATATTGTCCAACAAACCATACATCAATGGAAAGCTTATTTATTCAATATTTATATATTTAGAAAAATTGACACTTATGACTGGTTTTGTGGTCCAGGATCACAATAGATATTAAACTCTTTATTCTTTCAATTTGAGTCAAACATGGAGTAGTTAAGTCTTTTTGTTTTAAAACAACTGTAATATAATGAGTAGCATATTTCATACACCCTGACATACTGTACATGTATTGGCAGTCACTAATAATTTTACCTACTCCTAACAAAAACACAGTACATGAATAATATTCCGATATTTTATAAACTAAATTCTTATTTCTTAGCACATAAGCATCTACATCTGATAGTAGATCAATTAACACTGATCTAAACATTCCTAGACTGTAACATTCACAGTGCTTTATATCTATATTGTATTATACATCATATTTTAATATAGGATAGCAAAAAAAAATTACATCCTCGTTTCGTATGACATTTAGGCTATATGCAATAAAGTTGCCTGAATGTATATCGTATTTCAGCATTCCACTCATTTGTTCACATTTCAGTTGTTTAGGAAAAGCTCAACTAGTAATGTGTATTTATTTGTCTAAAATCATTGATTAAAAACAAATTGGTTTGTTCTGCACTTGCCAAAAACAGAAAAGTTTTTTTTTCTCTCTCATTTTTAGAGGTCCGAGGTGTCCTTATAAGGTCTCTTATAACAAAGTAAAAATTGCTGCATTATTTATTTGGAAAATGTGTAATTAAAATGTAATGAACAGGCTGCGATGTCAGGCAGTGTTAGAATTGAGATGTTGTTTGCGTGCAAGGCTCAGGCGTGATCACTTGAACTGCTTCATTTTACCAGTGGAAACATCTTAAAATACTCTGCCATCAATTGTCATATAGACTGTAGAGAGTCTGATTTTATCTGTGTACAATTACAATAAAAACTAAAATTGAGCTTTTGTAAAATAAAGCAAGCAGGTACCGCTCTCTGCGGTCTTTCCTTTTCCGTGAACTTGTTTGTGGTGGAGAGAGCATTGCGAAAATAAATAAATCAAAATTCAGCATATAGGCTACTACTTTTCACACAATTGTTTATTTTATTTTGTTAATCTGTTAATTGAGTAAAATGTATTTCATGTATTTATTTCGTGTATTTTTGTGCATAAAGTCCATTTACAGAAAGTCTGCTTTTTGTTAAAGACTGTTAGTAATTATCAGCACTTCAGTACAGGTGGATGTTGAACATCCCACAATACCTGAGGATCCACTAACTAACAGGTACTGATGTTTGTGTGTTGCAGATCAAGAGCAGGGAGCAAACCGGGCCAAGAAGCCCTCCTCACCAAAGAAGAAAAAGAAAAGAGAGGAAAAACTGGCTAAAGGTAAGTTTCATAAATCTTTGCAACTAACAATTTTGATAACTGATGAATCTAATGATTATTAGAACAATTGGTGACGCTTTATATTAGGTGGCCTTAACTACTATGTACTTGCATCAAAAAATAAGTACAATGTACTTATTGTGTTCATATTGTATTACAAAACACTATTGCTGCTATTGAGAGGGGATACGGGTAAGGTTAGGGACAGGTTTGGTGGTCTGGGTAAGTTTAAGGGTGGGTTAAAGTGTAAGGGATGGTCAACAGTGTAATTATAAATGTCATTACAGAAATTAATTACAGATGTAATTACATAAAGGTATTATTAACAATATAAGTACAATGTAAGAACATGTACACAATAAGTGCATTGTACCAAATGATTAATTTAAATGTAAGTACATAGTTAAGGCCACCTAATATAAAGTGGGACCGAACAATTATTTGTCTTTACAGTAAGAGCATAAAACACATCTCATTATTCAGTGTAGTATAGAAGACTGAACTCATGGTTTATGATTCTTTTAACTAAATCTGTAAAAAACAAAAAAACATTTAGGCCATTTCCACCAAATGGCTAGCATATATATATTTTTTTAACTGCTTTCAATGGAAGCACTGCATTTTTTTTAAACCCCAGCAGCGTGAAGAGGTGCTGAGCATCTATTTCGCTCTGTATTTATTTATCGCTCCCTGAGAGCTGAAGAATGTTCAACTTTGAGTAAAACCAACGTGATCTCACAGAATTCCGTGTAATGTTCACGGACTTAATTAACCTCCGAATCTGTGGTGGCATCACGGAATCGCCGAAAATTCCGTGATGGGCTCACAGAAAAAATTCCGTGATGGGCTCACAGAAGTGATACCAATGTAAGTCAGTGACAGGCATCAGCCGTGCTCCACGCACGGAAACCCTTAGCATCAATATGCCGACGCGATACTGGGAAATTTATCATCATCATTATTGTTCAGAACTGGGTAGGTTTAGGGTAGGGGCTGTCAGGTACTCCAGTGAAAGTATAACTGTATCGGAGTCACTCTTTTTACGTGAATCCGTGCATGGACCACGGCTGATGCCTTCTGTGAGCCCATCACAGAGTTTTCGGCGATTCCGTGATGCCACCACAGATTCGGAGGTTAATTAAGTCCGTGAACGTTACACGGAATTCTGTGAGATCAGGTTGAGTAAAACGCAGCACTCATCATGGTCACTTTTTACCCAGCAGTCCAATCAGAGTGGAGAACAACACTATAAACATCATTTTAGTACTTCAGATTAGTGTCTTTACATTAAAGTTGATATTAATGGAAAAAAAACTTAATAGTTGACAACGTGGGATTAATTTAAACACTGCCTGCATCATGACATGATTATGATCCTTAATAATGCATTGATTATGACAGCGTAGTTCTCAGGCATATTAGATTTGCCATTGAGCAGTTTTTGGAGCTTGATTAAATAAATGCTTTGTAATGAGGAGGACATCTTAAGCTATGAAACTTGCAGGATGTTATAATGGTACAAAGACCTCTTATATGCCAAAAGTTCGAGGCAAATTTGATTTGCAGTGTCATGATCCTTTTAAATATTCATTCATTAGCTCTGATGCATGCTTAACATCTTTGGGACAAATGTTTTTCTGAGGATAAAATTACTTTTTGACCAAATCATGCATTCACTTATTTTCTGTGACTGTGGGCAAGCAAAAGCAAGAAAGCTACATTTTGGTCTCTGTTTTTCATGGTTATATAATCTATATTGTCTGTCTTGTCATTTGTAGAGACAACCAGGATATCAGTGAAGAGACCATGGTGTGAAGAAGAGAGAAGGTCAGTAAACAAACATCTAGCAAGGTTTGTGGCAGAGTTCCTGGAAAAGCAGACTGCATGAAGTGCCTAGAAGAGGAAAAGGTCCTGAAGGAACGATCTTGGAAGGATGTTAAGAACTTTGTCTACAATACAATTGTTACTAAGAAAAGGAGATCTGCTTCACGAATGCTTCTCTTTTAAAATCATGTCCAGTTTTTCCTGTTTGCCTTCATGTTGAGACAATTTTTAGTGTCAATTTCTGTTAAATTAACAATTAAATCAATCTGAAAATTGCATTTATTTATTTATTTGTATTTCTCGGACAGCTTTATAATGATCAACAGGAAAATGCTTAATGATGCAAATAGAAATAAATGTAGTTGTAAAGATGCTGTGAGTCATTACTCAAGTGATGTTAGTTCAGTTCAGTTCAATAATAACTGTCCACAATAAAACAAATAAATAAAAATAATGTGCTTAAAATAATTCAGTCAGAAACGAACTCAATAGCGCCCCCATGAAAATGTCCTCACTCAGCTGGTAAAACACTGGTTCTTTTCCTTTGTTTTTTAAAGAAGCTAAGGTGAAAATGTGAATCATGGAGAAATATAGTGTTGAAATATAGTTTTCCTTTACCTCTAGTTGCAGCAGAAATGGTGGTCCTCATACTGCAGGTTAATTTACCCGGTCCTCACATTGAGTGTCATACAGGAATGTGTGTGTGTGTGTGTGTGTGTGTGAGCGTGAGCGTGTGCAGTGTGTGAGGATGAGCAGCAGATGATGATGATGAAGTGTGTGTGTGTGTGTGTGTGTGTGTGTGTGAGCGTGTGCAGTGTGTGAGGATGAGCAGCAGATGATGATGATGAAGTGTGTGTGTGTGTGTGTGTGTGTGTGTGTGTGAGCATGTGCAGTGTGTGAGGATGAGCAGCAGATGATGATGATGAAGTGTGTGTGTGTGTGTGTGTGTGTGTGTGTGTGTGAGCATGTGCAGTGTGTGAGGATGAGCAGCAGATGATGATGATGAAGTGTGTGTGTGTGTGTGTGTGTGAGCGTGTGCAGTGTGTGAGGATGAGCAGCAGATGGCAGCAGAGGAGCTCTGATCTTCTCTCTGCAGGAATCGGTCGTCTCTGAACTGCGTGAGATTTTCCTCTCATCCTTCATTTGTGGAAACATTTCCTGAATCAGATCATGATCTTGTGCTTATTCTCATGGCTGCTATCAAACCAGAAATATTCTGTCAATAAATAGATAAATCATTCTATGAAACAAAGTTGTTGCGATAGAGGCTATTTACACTAAGTCAAAATAGCAGTATTCTTTAGTGATATGCTATTTACACAGTGCAAATAGCTTTAGATTCTATTTATTCTATGTTAAAATAGCAGGATTCTGCTAATTATTGCAAATATTCAATAAAAGGGTATGATTAATTGTGGCGAAAAACATTATTAGAGAAAAACATTACTTATTGCAAATAGTGGGACTTATCTGCACTTCTGCATTGTAATACATTATAAAATAGTATGCAATAACTTATTGAGTGTAATTTTTAAATTTTATTTCAAATTATTAAATGGATGCCACCTTATTGGGACAAAAGCTCTCCCCACACCTACCCTAACCCTACCCGATACTTTATGTTCAACTTTTTGATTATTTCCTTCATTTTAATTAAAAAATAAATGCTTTTCTGATGTGATTTGAAATTTAAAAAGGGAGAAAAAAAGTTCGCCAAAAGGCAGATTCGAACCCCGGTTGATCGCGTCAAAAGAATGGTAGCATGCGCTTTACCAGCTGCACCACTGAATCGGACAATTGAGGTCCGGCTTTTGCAAATGTGACTATCCCAATCATACGTTTGTGGGTGGAGTTAGTTAAATAGCCTCTGCCAACAACATGGCTATTTGCACTTAAATAGATACTCCGATTTTTTTTTTTTTTTTATATTCCCAACAATTAAACAGTTGCCCACCGAAAAAACAGGGGGTGCTGCAGCACCCTCAGCACCCCCACTTCCCGCGCCCCTGTACACGCCTGTGTGTGTGTGTGTGTGTTTCGTCAGCACCTGACCAATTAATACTAGCACTTACCTATTCTATTCTATTCTAGTTTAACTCACTGTACTAGAAAACTAAAATAAAAATTAATAAAAAAAACACATACATATTTATATGTATGTATAAAGAAAAACTACTAAAATTAAATAAAAATGCACAACCAAATTTGCTAAAACTATAACTATAATTAAAATGTAAAAATTAAAAACTAATTCAAAATATTAACAAATTCAGTACTAAAATATCTCAACTTTTTTATTGAATTTTTTTCATCACAAAATATGAACTATCGCCCAGTTGTAATCTGTAAAATGTGACCATAAGATATTATAAACATTAACATCATGATTTTCAGTAAAGCTGCTTTGAAACATGTATTGTGAAAAGCACTTATAATTTAAATATAACAGTTTTGCATCATATACGTGCCGAGGTAAACATGTTGCTACTGTAGTGTATTTACAGTGTGCTTGTGAAATACTGGAACAGTACCTCCATGACGTCAATGCAGATATAGAGACACGCGTCATAATCTGAAAACCACGCCCACCGGGGGGCAATCCAACGCTCTTCATTGACTTTGTATTGCAGGAAGCTGCCTCCTTGTCATTTCTGACTTCTAACAAAAAACAGAACAATGTCTAAAAGCTGCTGTGTGACGAGGTGTACAGCAAACAAGCTAAAAAACCCAGAACTACGTTTTTGATAAGCTGTCGACCCAAAAAATGAGCGTTTAAGGACACATATAGTTGTAGATGTCAGGGTATTTCACGTCGGGTCATTCAGTTGGATCCTTTCTCAAACAAAAGAAGGTAAGGAAAAGGGGCTCTGACATCGATCAGTAAATTTTAGTTTCTCAATATATCTCCCCCTCTTTGACATGGTTAAAATAATGAATGGTTGCTGTCGCCGATTACGTTTCCCTCCAGTGGGTGTAGTTCTCAGAGTACTATAACACATTGTGCTGTACTTTTGTGTCCTTAAACACTCGGTTTTTGGGTCGACAGCTTATAAAAATGTAGTTCTGGGTTTTTTAGCTTGTTTGCTATACACCTCGTCACACAGCAGCTTTTAGACATTGTTCTGTTTTTTGTTATAAGTCAGAAATGACAAGGAGGCCACTTCCCGCAATACAAAGTCAATGGAGAGCGTTGGATTGTTTCTCCCCCCGGTAGGCGTGGTTTTCAGCTTATGACGCATGTCGCTCCGTCTCTATAGCACACGCATCTGATTGGCGGTTGGAGTTTTTGTATGCCGGCGGACGCAGCGTGGTCATTGGCCGGCTGTACTGTACGCAGGAAGCACAGTCAGCAGCGCAGCAGCCGAGGGCAGAGTCATTAATTACGTCACACCACCGCACACTTCATTAAGCTCAAGGTTAATACTGGCTTATCTGCGGACGAGGCCGTACCGTGCTTTCCTCGAGATGCTCAACGCCACACCGCCACCGCTGGATCTATTACAGCTTATCGCCACACGACAGACCGGAGACGCGGCCGCTGAAATATGGCTGCTGTCATACCGAGCTAATGCTAACACCTCCAAACGGCCCAGACACGGCCAGCTCATTCACAGGACTGAGGCAGATGACAGAGATTCGACACATAATTAACCTCTGTCACCTCCAGCCGTCTCCGCAGCAGCACAATTACAAACATCACTCTGCAGCGCCTTGCATTAAAACAGAGAGAGTTTTATACTTTTAAAGCATTTTTAATCATTTCAATAGTCCACCAAAACTGATCATTCATCACTCATCATCATTTACCCTCATGTCTTTCTTCTGCTGAACATAAAAGATGTTTTGAGAAATGTCTCTGTGTCTTCTGACATAATGAAAGAAAATGGGGTCCAATGTAGTTTTACTGAAGAAAGAGGTTTGAACAAATGATTAGTTGAGTAAATGATGACAGAATGATGATTTGTAGTAATCTTAACATACGTCAATTTTATTTATATAGCACTTTCAAACCCATAAATAACCTTATCGTGCAACTGCATAGCAACACACTAGCAACCACCCAGTACAAGATTACTCTATATGCATGAAGTGAGTGTTAGTGGGTATGAGTGTGTGTTAGCATGAGCGAGTGTGAGTGTTAGGGTGAGCGAATGTTAGTGTGAGCGAGTGTTAGTGTGAGTGTGTGTTAGTGTGAGTGAGTGAATGTGAGTGTTAGCGTGAGTGAGTGTGAACAAGTGTGAATGAGTGTGAGTGTGAGTGAATGTGAGTGTTAGTGTGAGTGAATGATGAGTGAGTGTGAACGAGTGTGAGTGAGTGTTAGCGTGAGTGAATGTGAGTGTGTGTGTTTTAGTGTGAGTGTGTTAGTGTGAGT
Organism: Acrossocheilus fasciatus; assembly: GCA_036784905.1. Lineage (NCBI taxonomy): Eukaryota > Metazoa > Chordata > Actinopteri > Cypriniformes > Cyprinidae > Acrossocheilus > Acrossocheilus fasciatus. Next base: position 34,101,513 of record CM071957.1, read on the forward strand.
GAGTGAGAACGAGTGTGAATGAAAGTGAGTGAGTGTGAACGAGTGTGAATGAGTGAGTGTTAGTGTGAGTGAGTGTGAGTGAGTGTTAGTGTGAGTGAGTGTTAGTGTGAGTGTGTGTTAGTGTGAGTGTGTGTTAGCATGAGTGAATGTGAGTGAGTGAACGAGTGTGAGTGAGTGTTAGCGTGAGTGAATGTGAGTGTTAGCGTGAGTGAGTGTGAACAAGTGTGAATGAGTGTGAGTGTGAGTGAATGTGAGTGTTAGTGTGAGTGAACGATGAGTGTGTGTGTGTGTGTGTGTTTTAGTGTGAGTGAGTGTGTTAGTGTGAGTGAGTGTGAACGAGTGTGAATGAATGTGAGTGAGTGTTAGTGTGAGTGAGTGGGAACGAGTGTAAATGAGTGTGAGTGTGTGTTAGTATAAGTGAGTGTGAACGAGTGTGAATGAGTGTTAGTGTGAGTGAGTGTTAGTGTGAGTGTTAGTGTGAATGAATGTGAGTGTTAGTGTGAGTGAGTGTTAGCGTGAGTGTTAGTGTGAGTGAATGTGAGTATTAGTGTGAGTGAGTGTGAATTAGTGTGAATGAGTGTGAGTGTGAGTGAATGTGAGTGTTAGTGTGAGTGAACGATGAGTGTGTGTGTGTGTGTGTTTTAGTGTGAGTGAGTGTGTTAGTGTGAGTGAGTGTGAACGAGTGTGAATGAATGTGAGTGAGTGTTAGTGTGAGTGAGTGGGAACGAGTGTAAATGAGTGTGAGTGTGAGTGTGAGTGAGTGTGAGTGTGTGTTAGTATAAGTGAGTGTGAACGAGTGTGAATGAGTGTTAGTGTGAGTGAGTGTTAGCGTGAGTGTTAGTGTGAGTGAATGTGAGTATTAGTGTGAGTGAGTGTGAATTAGTGTGAGTGTGTGTTAGTGTGAGTGAATGTGAGTATTAGTGTGAGTGAGTGTGAATTAGTGTGAGTGTGTGTTAGTGTGAGTGTGAACGAGTGTGAATGAGTGTGAGTGAGTGTTAGTGTGAGTGAGTGTGAATGAGTGTGAGTGAGTGTGAATGAGTGTGAGTGTGTTAGTGTGAGTGAATGTGAGTGTTAGTATGAGTGTGAACGAGTGTGAATGAGTGTTAGTGTGAGTGAATGTGAGTGTTAGTATGAGTGTGAACGAGTGTGAGTGAGTGTGAGTGTTAGTGTGAGTGAGTGTGAGTGAGTGTGAATGAGTGTTAGTGTGAGTGAGTGTGAGTGAATGTGAGTGTTAGTATGAGTGTGAACGAGTGTGAATGAGTGTGACTGAGTTAGTTTGAGTGAGTGTGAGTGAGTGTGAATGAGTGTTAGTGTGTGTTAGTGTGAGTGAATGTGAGTGTTAGTATTAGTGTGTGAGTGTGAATGAGTGTGACTGAGTTAGTTTGAGTGAGTGTGAGTGAGTGTGAGAGTGTGTTAGTGTGAGTGAATGTGAGTGTTAGTATGAGTGTGAACGAGTGTGAGTGTGTGTGAGTGAGTGTTAGTGTGAGTGAGTGTGAATGAGTGTTAGTGTGAGTGAGTGTTAGCGTGAGTATTAGTGTGAGTGTTAGTGTGAGTGAATGTGAGTGTTAGTATGAGTGTGAACGAGTGTGAGTGAGTGTTAGTGTGAGTGAGTGTGAACGAGTGTGAATGAGTGTTAGTGTGAGTGAGTGTTAGCGTTAGTATGAGTGTGAACGAGTGTGAGTGTGAGTGAGTGTTAGTGTGAGTGAGTGTGAATGAGTGTGAATGTGTGTTAGTGTGAGTGAATGTGAGTGTTAGTGGGAGTGAGTGTGAACGAGTGTGAGTGTGAGTGTGAGTCAGTGTTAGTGTGAGTGAGTGTGAATGAGTGTGAGTGAGTGTTAGTGTGAGTGAGTGTGAACGAGTGTGAATGAGTGTGAGTGTGTGTTAGTGTGAGTGAATGTGAGTGTTAGTATGAGTGAGTATGAACGAGTGTGATTGAGTGTTAGTGTGAGTGAGTGTTAGTGGGAGTGAATGTGAGTGTTAGTGTGAGTGAATGTGAGTGTTGGTATGAGTGAGTATGAACGAGTGTGAATGAGTGTGAGTGTGTGTGAGTGATTGTTAGTGTGAGTGAATGTGAGTGTTAGTGTGAGTGAATATGAGTGTTAGTGTGAGTGTGAGTGAGTGTTAGTGTGAGTGAATATGAGTGTTAGTGTGAGAGAATGTGAGTGTTAGTGTGAGTGAATATGAGTGTTAGTGTGAGTGAATATGAGTGTTAGTGTGAGTGTGAGTGAGTGTTAGTGTGAGTGAATATGAGTGTTAGTGTGAGTGTGAGTGAGTGTTAGTGTGAGTGAATATGAGTGTTAGTGTGAGTGAGTGTTAGTGTGAGTGAATATGAGTGTTAGTGTGAGTGAATATGAGTGTTAGTGTGAGTGAATGTGAGTGTTAGTGTGAGTGAATATGAGTGTTAGTGTGAGTGAATATGAGTGTGAGTGTGAGTGAGTGTTAGTGTGAGTGAATGTGAGTGTTAGTGTGAGTGAATGTGAGTGTTAGTGTGAGTGAATGTGAGTGTGAGTGTGAGTGAGTGTTAGTGTGAGTGAATGTGAGTGTTAGTGTGAGTGAATGTGAGTGTGAGTGAGTGTTAGTGTGAGTGAATGTGAGTGTTAGTGTGAGTGAATGTGAGTGTGAGTGAGTGTTAGTGTGAGTGAATGTGAGTGTTAGTGTGAGTGAATATGAGTGTGAGTGAGTGTTAGTGTGAGTGAATGTGAGTGTTAGTGTGAGTGAATGTGAGTGTTAGTGTGAGTGAATGTGAGTGTTAGTGTGAGTGAATATGAGTGTTAGTGTGAGTGAATGTGAGTGTTAGTGTGAGTGAGTGTTAGTGTTAGTGTTAGTGTGAGTGTGAGTGAGTGTTAGTGTGAGTGAATGTGAGTGTTAGTGTGAGTGAATATGAGTGTTAGTGTGAGTGTGAGTGAGTGTGAGTGAGTGTTAGTGTGAGTGTGAGTGAGTGTTAGTGTGAGTGAATGTGAGTGTTAGTGTGAGTGAGTGTTAGTGTTAGTGTGAGTGTGAGTGAGTGTTAGTGTGAGTGAATATGAGTGTTAGTGTGAGTGAGTGTGAGTGAGTGTTAGTGTGAGTGTGAGTGAGTGTTAGTGTGAGTGAATGTGAGTGTTAGTGTGAGTGAATATGAGTGTTAGTGTGAGTGAGTGTGAGTGAGTGTGAGTGAGTGTTAGTGTGAGTGTGAGTGAGTGTTAGTGTGAGTGTGAGTGAGTGTTAGTGTGAGTGTGAGTGAGTGTTAGTGTGAGTGAATGTGAGTGTTAGTGTGAGTGTGAGTGTGAGTGAGTGTTAGTGTGAGTGAATGTGAGTGTTAGTGTGAGTGAGTGTTAGTGTGAGTGAATGTGAGTGTTAGTGTGAGTGTGAGTGTGAGTGAGTGTTAGTGTGAGTGAATGTGAGTGTTAGTGTGAGTGTGAGTGTGAGTGAGTGTTAGTGTGAGTGAATGTGAGTGTTAGTGTGAGTGAATGTGAGTGTTAGTGTGAGTGAATATGAGTGTTAGTGTGAGTGAGTGTTAGTGTGAGTGAATGTGAGTGTTAGTGTGAGTGAGTGTTAGTGTGAGTGTGAGTGTGAGTGAGTGAGTGTTAGTGTGAGTGTGAGTGAGTGTTAGTGTGAGTGTGAGTGAATGTGAGTGTTAGTGTGAGTGTGAGTGAGTGTTAGTGTGAGTGAATGTGAGTGTTAGTGTGAGTGTGAGTGAGTGTTAGTGTGAGTGTGAGTGAGTGTTAGGGTGAGTGAATGTGAGTGTTAGTGTGAGTGTGAGTGAGTGTTAGTGTGAGTGAATATGAGTGTTAGTGTGAGTGAGTGTTAGTGTGAGTGAGTGTGAGTGAGTGTGAGTGTGAGTGAGTGTTAGTGTGAGTGTGAGTGAGTGTTAGTGTGAGTGTGAGTGAGTGTTAGTGTGAGTGAATGTGAGTGTTAGTGTGAGTGTGAGTGAGTGTTAGTGTGAGTGTGAGTGAGTGTTAGGGTGAGTGAATGTGAGTGTTAGGGTGAGGGAGTGAGTGAGAGTGTTAGCGGCTGTATAGAGGATAAGGGGTGTAAAGACCTGCGATCACATTCTCCTCAGATGGACTGAGCTCAGAGCGCAGTGGTGACACACACATTAAAGAGATGGATGACACTCCGTGTAGTGCTGCTGTGAGGAGGACACTGGCCCGCCCAGGAGATGTATTTCCTCTTCCTGTGCTGAAACTCAGACTGTGACGTTTATTAGCTCCTCTCTTTCTCTTAACCTGACCGCACGTTCCAGCTCTTGTGATCTGTGGATTCTTGAGCTTCACACTAAACATTGAGAATCTGGTTGTGTTTTGCTCATCTGTAGAGCTTCTGAGTAAAGGTTTAATATGGATCTTCATCTGAAAATGAAGTGCATGTGAATGTGTTCCAATTGCTTAGATCTCATTCTGGTCTCAGCTGTGTCTCATGTTTGTGTTTCATTGACCGACACTCTTATGCATGAGTTTGTCCCCATATTAAAGAAATCAACCAGAAGATCAGTCAAAACCAAAAGAGTTTTACAGCTTGAAGCCATAGAAGAAGGTTCTTAAGATCCACAGAGTTGTTTTTTGGTTCTTTAGAAAAGCATGTACAATATGTTTTGATGCTTCAAAAAACCATCGAACCAAAACATTTATCTAAAGAATCTATGATGAGAAATCAAAAACCTTTTTTAAAGATTTGTGTAGCTCTGGCTGGATCTTACAGAAGTTTCACAGCTGAATGTAACCAGAGTTTAAATCCATTGGAATGATCTCATCAGGGTGTTTTGATTGATGACAGACAGGTGCATCTGGAACTAAACTCTACTGCATGCTTAAAACACTGTGTTTTAGATCATCTGTGATCTAGAACCTCCGGACTTTTGTACTAGTTTTCCATCAGGTCATCTGATGTTACTTAAAGAGCCGCAGCAGCAACTAAATGAGGTCAGAGAGTTTTTATACTGCAGATGCAGGTCAAGAACACAGTGGCCGCTCTTTACTGGAGCTGATACGTCACATACTGTACAGTAATGTCTAGAAATATAGTCTCTTCTTTTAAGATTTGATCTTTTACATAGTAAACAATCACAATTTGTCCTTGTGAATACAGCAGCAGTTACTCTGAAAAAATGCAAATAGATACTGTATAAAGGGAAAGGTTTTAAAAGGTCTTTTTTACAGTAATGCCAAAAAAACCACAAAACCATTTTTGGTTCCCCAAAGTACCTTTCAGTGATCAGTTCTTAAAAGAAGTGTGTGTGTGGGATTGGCTTTTACCTGGTTTAGGTCAATCTGTATGGAAAATATGAAGACTCGTTTTCTAAATCTGCTCATGTAATTGTAGTGTAGTTTTGGAAGACTAGTTTGGGAAAAACCTTCCATCTGGCTTTTCAGCTCGTGCCACTCTTATATTTTGGGTCTGTTTCAGTGTTTTATTCTGCGGTGAGTCACGATGCAGCTGTGTAACGTGCTTAAGCAGCAGTGGGATGAGATGAGCAACGCTGTGATTTTATTCAGGCTCGGCTCGTGATAGCTCCACTGCCAAACATTTTCTGATCCCACTCCCACTGCCGCTTGACTCTGTCAAAATATACAGCGGTGGCCAAAATGATGAGAGCTCTAGTATTATCAGCAGCTATAAAATGGTTAAGGCAGTTATTTCTATCTTCTGCTGGAGTGTGTCAGGAGGAAATATCAGATTACATTTCCAAACATTCATTTAGCCATTAATTGTAATAATCCAGTGATATTTTAGTAATCTGATCATCATCAGTGTGTCTGGAGTGACGTGAAGAAACAGAACAAACTGAGACTAAATCCAGAAGAACTGTGTCTCTGCTTCAAGAAACCTGCGAAGCTCCTGAGAAACTCTGCTGGAGTGCAGCGAGGACAAAACCTGCTCTAAACACACAGACTGCTCTCAACACATGATGATTTAGTTTAGTTCACAGAAGTTAACTGATCGAGAACATCTATGTTTGACAGCATCCTCGTTTTACAGCGTTTCTACACAAGTGTCTAAAACTGTTAACAGCGCTGTAGCTCTGCAGCTTTCTGGAAGCGTCTCGAGACACAGTTCTTCTGGATTTAGTCTATACTAATTCTATTCTTTAAAAAAAAAACATGTCCCTTTTAGACTTGTGCTCTATTCATTTACTAACTGCTTGTTTTCTTAAAAATAAATAAATAAAAATAACACTAGCTCTCTATTCTTTTTGTATTCTATCTGTTTTCATTTTATTTATTATACAATTAACAAAAAGCAAAAAAAAAGACCTCTGACACTAGCTTGCTCTATTCTTTTTCTATTCTATCTGTTTCCTTTTTTTAAAAAATAATAAAAAAAAAAAACCTTGCTACGTGTTCTGCGTTATGCTAACTGAGACTTGTCACAGCACTTGTGTATCGTTGCTCTTTTGTTGATTTTGATTGCTTCCATTGTCCTCATTTGTAAGTTTCTTCGGATAAAAGCATCTGCTAAAAGACTAAATGTAAATGTAATGTCTCAGTTTGTTCTGTTTCTTCATGTCGCTCCAGACAGACTGATGATGATCAGATCACATCTCTGTGTGGAGCACAAAAATATCACTGGATTATTACAATGAATGGCTAAATAAATGCTTGGAAATGTGAACTGATATTTCCTCCTGACACATTAATTGCAAAATTGTTAACTGCATAAGATAGAAATAACTGACTTAAAACCATTTTTATCTGCTGAAAATACTAGTGTTCTCATCATCTCGGCCGCCGCTGAAGGTGGTGAAACGCTCAGGCCTGGACCTTCTTGTTGGATTTTGTGCCTCTCACAGACTCTCCTGACTTCTCTTTGCAGACCATCGTCCGCGGGAGCCGGCCGCCCAAGGACGCCTCCATCAACGGCCTGCTGGAGGAGTTTGACAGCATCTCCGTCACCCGCTCCAACTCTCTGAGGAAAGAGAGTCCGCCTGGAGCCCATCAGGCCGGCGGGAGCAAACCAGCGTCTGCGTCCACGTCCAACACCGGCGGACCGGAGGAGAACGGCTTCGGACACTATTACGGCCGCTTCTCGTGCGACCTGGACAGCAGTAAAGACTTCTCGCTAGAGGCGTACCGAGAGCGAGGCGTCCACGACAGCGAGTACTATGGACGGCACTACCGCTTCTCTCTCAGACAGAACGGCCATCCCATCCGCAGCCCCTTCTATCCCGACGCCATGCCGCAGAAGTCCTCGGACTACGCCAAGATGCCACCCGACTACCACGCCTACCTGGAGAGCAAGATGCGGCTGTCCACCGTCGAGATGGCCATGGGCGGCCGCAGGGAATACTACCGCGCCTCTCTGGGCGGATCGAGCCAGGATTACCGGGAGCATCCGCTGGGAACGCCGTCGCGCGTCTCCATCCACAGCGAGCAGATGAACTATCCCGACGGAGACTGGGGATACGGAGCGGGACTGAGAGACGACTACGACAAGAGGCCCAAGTCCTCGTACATCAGTCAGACGAGCCCCCAGCCGGCCATCCGGCAGCGCTCGCGCTCGGGCTCAGGCCTGCAGGAGCCCAGCCTGCCGTACGGCATCAGCGCGTTTAGAGCTGCGCCGCAGGGGCCATACAGCTCGTACACGTACCCCAGATTATCAGAGAACACGTCTTCGCTCGTGAAGGTAAAGATAAAATCGGCCTCCTCCTAATGACGGGTTTGGCTTTTATTGTTCTGCAGGAGCATCGTGTCAAAATGCACCAGTGCACTAGGGTTGCATTCACTCTATTGGTTTGTGTGATTTCCTGGCAGTCAATGCAAGATAACTCCAGACTTGCCAAAGTGAACCGCTACTGATGATGCAGCATCTGCATGTGATGGTCAAATGCAGTTTGTCTGCTCAGAGATCATTGCATGACAGATTTTGGATTAAAAGTCTTCAAGGAGATCCATTGTTTTGCTCAAACATCTTGTGGCAGTAAAAATGCGCAATAAAAATTAAAGGGATAGTTCACCCAAAAATGAAAGTTCTGTCATTAATTACTCGCCCTCATGTCGTTCCAAACCCGTAAGACCTTCGTTCATCTTCAGAACACTAATTAAGATATTTTTGATGACACAAAAAGTATTCTCGTAGCTTTGTAAAATTACGGTTGAACCATTGATGTCACATGGATTATTTTACTGATGTCCTTGCTACGTTTCTGGACCTGGGAACATTTCAGTTGCATTGCTGTCTACAGAGGGTCAGAAAGCTCTCGGATTTCATCAAAAATATCTTAATTAGTGTTCTGAAGATGAACGAAGGTCTTACGGGTTTGGAACGACACGAGGGCGAGTAATTAATGACAGAACTTTCATTTTTGAGTGAACTGTCACTTTAACATCATTAAGGAGTGCTGCATTTACATGCGTGCATTTGGCAGATGATTTTACAATGCATTTCATGCACTTTCCGCATTAGAAGACTATTAGGCCACTTACTCAATATAAATTTACATCTGCAGAATCTCCACATCATTAGACTCAGTATGTGTGATTTCATGCATTTGGCAAGTACTTATACCTTTCGTTTCATCTGCTTTGTGCATTAGAAGTGTATTATGCCACCGAATAATATATATATATTACGGCATAAATGTACTCCCCCTGAATCTGAAAGATGCATTTAAAAAGGCATGCTGTTTTGTATTTAGTCCTATTATTACCATCTTCATGAAGAATTTTTTTAAGCATAATTTTACCCCCAAAAAACCTTCGTCCTCTCTGAAAAACATTTTATTTTAAAGCACTATGAATTCAGTTCACCCAGTGTGTTTTTAAAGATCTAATCTGATGCATTTGACAGGTGTTTTTACATTAAGCTCAGTTCATGCGCCTCCTCCCGTTCCTGTTCAAATGCCGCATTGTTCCCAGTGGAAGCCTCGCAGGCTGCAGATGCACTGTCCGCTCCTCACCCGCGGGCCGTGTAGGGCGTATTATCTCGCAGGTCGCACCACCGCTCCGCAGCACCGGCTCCGTGATGGATCTGGTGTCAGTTCTTAATCTACTCACCCGTGAAAAGAGCGCGGCGGCCGGAGACACAGAATTACTCATGAGAGCGGCGCAGGAATCAATTAACGGAAGCGTAGCATCTCCCGGATAACAGCGGCTCATCGCAGACCCTCATTTACACACGCTTGAGCTCTGAACTGTGATGCGCTCTCGTCATTTCACTTCACAGATATTTCAGGATTACTGTAAGACATCCGCACGCGTCAGGAGTCTCAGTATAGTGCAGCACAGATCTACATCAGGGTTATTACAGTTTACTGAAACTAAAATTAAAACTAAACACATTGTTATTTGAAACAAACATAAGTAAACATTATCGAAAATAAACATAATCGGAAATCAAATAAAAACCTCTTTTTATTTCAGCTAGTTGCACTAAAAAATGATTCTCTTACTTAGTATTTTTGTCTTATTATTACCCCATTGGCAGATATTTTTGCTTGTTTTAAGCAAAAACTAAACAAAATTTTGATATTATTTTTAGAAAACAAGTCTTAATATCTTAAATCATTTTACTTGTACAGTAAACGCATCTTGATTCAAGAATGTTTAGATATTTATACTAGAAAACAAGACACAAATACTAAGAGAATCATTTTTTGCAGTGTGCCTGGCAACATTTCTCAAAAATTCACAAACATACACAAGAAAATTACTAAAACTAGTGAAAATTAACATGAAAACAGAAAATAAAAAATTTGATAGTTAATAATACAAACACTGGTTAATAAAAACTATAATAGTATCTCAGTGATAGTAAAACAACTTACATTCCCAGAGAATCAGCAACATTCATTTTAAATAATTACATATTTCTTTGTATTTAGTCCAAGCATTACCATCATCAGGTGAATCTCATGAAGAATCAGAAGAAAGAAGCAATAAATCATTTTTTAAATTCTTACTTTGACACATTTTCACCTCCAGAAACTTATTTTATTCTAAAACAGATCCATTGTTTTATTTAAATATATTGTGGCAGCAAAAATGCATGATAAATATTCAGTATTCAATATTAAAAATAAATATTCAGCATCAAGGAGTGCTGCATTTACACGGTCTGCATTATAAGTGCTTCAGTCCTCTGAATAACAGCAGCGTGAATCTACACCGCCTGCAGAATCTGCGTTAAAAACTGAATACTGCTAATATTTCCATATGTCTGAACAACATTTAACGTTTGTAACCAAATTCACCTCATCCAGTGTTTTTAAACATCTAAATCCACCGTGTTAATGATTAATGATAAATTTGTGCGTAAATATGCCATGAAAATAATGCCACGCTGCACAAACTCTTCATCTGCATTACGCTGCATGTACCTTCATGTTTCTTTCTGCTGATGTCTGGGGTGAAATATGTTCGGTTGATGTACGCAGCGGCGTTGTACTGTATGTCGACTGTATTGAGCAGCACAGTCGTGAGTGTGTGTGAGAGTGTGTGTGTGTGTGTGTGTGTGTGTGTGTGTGTGTGTGTGAGTGAGTGTGTGTGTGTGTGTGTGTGTGTGTGTGTGTGTGAGTGTGTGTGTGTGTGTGTGTGTGTGTGTGTGTGTGTGTGTGTGTGTGTGTGTGTGAGTGAGTGAGTGTGTGTGTGTGTGTGTGAGTGTGTGTGTGTGTGTGTGTGTGTGTGTGTGAGAGTGTGTGTGTGTGTGTGTGTGTGTGTGTGTGTGATTTGGCTGTGATTCAGGCCACACTCCCATCAGTCTCGGCTCAGCGGCGTCATAATGAACCTCTTTCTTTCTCATTCAGCTTGACTCGGTCACTTTCAGCGAGCCCAGCGTTTTGCGGGCGCTGTTGGGAATCGTGGGCCGTTAAAGGCCCCCAGCTCGGAGACTTGGGACCTCGGGCACGCTCGCGCTCATTGTGATGAACTGATGTTGTGGCACCTTCCTTTTCTGCAGCCCTTGCATAAAAGCCGCCGCGGCGTGTTCCACCACAGAATTCAATTTCACACTCCAGTTGGGTTGTTGATTACGCTGCCAAATTCAGATTAATGTGCATTTAACGAACATGGATCAGCCAGCGGTGCCGGGTGGGAAAGGGGGTCTCGGGACTTTCTCCGGCCCATAAACAGCCTCGCCGGGATGATTGATTAAAGGAGTCCACCGGCGTAATTACAGCGGCGCGCTCATCATCAGGCGCTTAGATGACGATCCGTGTCGTGTCATCTTCTTGTGTTCGGGGCGTGGTGGGAATAATTCAATCTACCGCCCACCGTGACCCCGCGGACCGGGAACTATCAGAGCCGTCTTTACTCCGCTCGCTGCTCACCGCACGCGTGCTGAAAACACCTCCGCTGTGAGTGTGTCACATACCGTCAGACGTTTGAATAATTGAGTAATAATTATTATAGCAAAAAGTGATAATTACATTTTTCAGTATTTTTTGGAATTATTATTACTCTTTGATTGTATTATTACGATGTAAATCAGCTGTTTTCTGTGTGAATGTGTTAAACTGTAATGTATTTCTGTGATGCGCAGCTGTATTTTCAGCATCATTACTGCAGTCTTCAGTGTCACATGATCTTCAGAAATCATAATAATATACTGATTTACTGCTCGAGAAACATTTCTGATTATTATCAATGTTGAAAACAGTCGTGCTGCACAATATTTTTGTGGAAACTGATGCATTTATTTTTTCAGGATTCACAGATGAATAGAAAGTTCAGAAGAACAGCATTTATTTGAAACAGAAATCTACTGCAACATTATAAATGTCTTTACTGACACTTTTGATCAATTTAATGCATCCTTGATTAATAAAACTGTTTTCAGAAATGTGCAGCAAATCAGTATATTATTATGATTTCTGAAGATCATGTGACACTGAAGACTGCAGTAATGATGCTGAAAATACAGCTGCGCATCACAGAAATAAATTACAGCTTAACACATATTCACATAGAAAACAGCTGATTGTTATTGATCATAAATATTGTGTGATATTTTCTGTTCTGTAAAATCAGCGCAGATCTGTGTCTGTGTTCGCGCTCTTGCTTGTACGCGAGGACAGAGTGATCTGGTGTGTCGTGTGGCTCTGAGCCTCGGTCTGAGACAGCAGCTCAGTGATAAACGAGCGTTTGAGGATCATCGCAGGCCTGTAATGAGGAATCTGCTGCTCGCGTCTGCATTATTCACTCATGGGGCCGCTTTTATAAAGCGTGTGTACGCTCAGATTTGATCTTAGAGAGTGTGTGATTAAATCCTCGTCAGCGCTCTTATGTGTACTAACGGTCTTTGACGTGGAACAGTGTTTAGCGTCACGTCAGGGTCCGAGCAGACGGACGCACTTTTTCTTGTTCAAGTACTTTAGGTTTTTGGAGATGTAAGCTGTTCTTGCTGCTCGCTGTTCAAAATTATGATGACTGCTGATCTTTTACGTGTTAATGACATTAATTAGGAGTCGTTTACAAGCAGAGAGCTGAAACCATTCAGTTCCGTGTGAGTTCAAGATCATTTGCGATTCATAGATTTCACATCTGAGAGAGAAGCGTACGTGTGTTTTCTGTGCGTACGTTCAGTCTACGAATCACACGCATATTTGAGAGATGATCGTAAGATCAAATTTAGGATGGTTTCTGCCCGAAGGTTGGAAATCAAAAATCAATTCCAGTTTCAGAATCAGATACTTAAATTCAGGAATCAGAAACTTCTCCTAAAATCAAAGTTTTTATTCCACCTATCAATTCTTGTGTGCATCTTTTTTTTTTCAGTTGGTGAAAAGGGGCTGTTAAAACTTTCAGTCTTTGAATCGTTCATTCAAGAGATTCATTCAAAAACACTGATTCATCCAGTAATGAAACGAGTAGATCTTGAGTGAGTCACTGAATCATAACATTCAGAAACTCCATGAGATTTTGTTCACACTGTAAAAAATGATTTACTACTATACTTATTGTTTGTGTATTGTTTGCTAGTATTTTCTTAATTCAAAGGCTAAACAACATTATTTTTCTTGCCTCATTGGCAGATATTTGTGTTTGTTTTAAGCAAAATTTTGATCTTTTTTTTTAGAAAACAAGACTTAATATCTTAAATAATTTTACTTGTACAGTAAACGCATCTTGATTCAAGAACGTTTAGATATTTATACTAGAAAACAAGACAAAAAAATACAAAAGAGAGTAATTGTTTGCAGTGTATTTGTTTAATATTTCTTCTTCAGAATTGTGAGAGAACTACAACCTCCATTAAAAAAAACAGTCTAAATTTATCCAGAATCGTGCAGCTCTATTTTGCACACAAACAGCTCGTAATCGACTCCAGTTTTTCTGCAACCGGCTGATTTTTGTTCGTGGTATTCAGCTGCAACTAAATGTTTTGCAGAAAGAGACAGAATAAGTATGTTTGATATCTAAATGTTTGACTTACTAACCACATTAGAAGCGAAACTGGGAATCGTAATTGATCAAATTCAAGCGATACTCAGCCCTAATGAGGCCCGTGATGTTTTGTGTTTGGACGGAGCAGGGCGAGTACGAGCGCGGGGCCCGTGACGGGAGCCCACAGGGGCCGGGGCCCGAGACGTATCAGCGCGTTCCCTTCAAACTACCTCAGAGCCACGGCAAACCCGGTTACCCGGCTGGTCTCCAGTACCCTCCGTCCTTCCAGTACCGGCCGCCGCAGCCCAGCCCTCCCTACACCCCGCAGGGGGCGCACTCGCAGCCCTCCTCACCCTTCACCCCGGGCCCCGGGGCCTATCCGCCGCCCAGCTGGGGCTCGTCCTCCGAGCAGCCGCCCTGCAGGGTTTCTCACGAGCAGTTCCGGGCGGCGCTGCAGCTGGTGGTGAACCCGGGTGACCCGCGCGAGTATCTGGACAACTTCCTGAAGATCGGCGAGGGATCCACGGGCATCGTGTGCATCGCCACCGAGAAGCACAGCGGCAAACAGGTGGCCGTGAAGAAGATGGACCTGAGAAAGCAGCAGCGGCGGGAGCTTCTGTTCAACGAGGTGAGAGCGCCAGTGTCCTGGTGAACCAAACGCTCAGACAAGCTCCGGGTTTGTAGAGCTGCGCGGGACAGGCCGAAACCGCTGTGATTACAGTCAAACCAAACATGATTCAGACAGCAGATGGAATTTTATTTTTTACTATAGTTCATTTATGTGAGCGAGGAGAGCAAAATAAAGTCAACTGTGACATATACCCAGAAATTCTTCATGCAGATTTTTTCAGAAATGATTCAGACACTTTGACCTGATCATGTTTTGTTTCAGTGTTTTTCTTTAATTGCTAATGTGATCTTTTCACACACAGACTGAACTAAATGAAGCATTTCTTGGTAATTAGTTGATCTAAATTGGTATTATATAATTGTGTTCTTAAAGGAACACTCCACGTTTTTTGGAAATAGGCTCATTCTCCAACTCCCCCAGAGTTAATAAGTTGAGTTTTACCGTTTTTGAATCCATTCAGCCGATCTCCGGGTCTGGCGATAGCACTTTTAGCATAGCTTAGCATAGATCATTGAATCTGATTAGACCAGTAGCATCGCGTTCAAAAATGACCAAAGAGTTTCGATATTTGTCCTATTTAAAACTCGACTCTTCTGTAGTTATATCGTGTACTAAGACCGGCAGAAAATGAAAAGTTGCGATTTTCTAGTCAGATTTGGCTAGGAACTATACTCTCATTCCGGCGTAATAATCAAGGAACTTTGCTGCCGTAACATGGCCGCAGCAGGCGCAGTGATATTATTCATTTTTGAACGCGATGCTACTGGTCTAATCGGATTCAATGATCTATGCTAAGCTATGCTAAAAGTGCTATCGCCAGACCCGGAGATCGGCTGAATGCATTCAAAAACGGTAAAACTCAACTTATTAACTCTGAGGGAGCTGGAGAATGAGCCTATTTCCAAAAAAAGTGGAGTGTTCCTTTAAGTTTAACAGCTGACAGCTATTCAGCCGAATTCATTACATACCTTTCTATTAAAGTTATTATCAAGATGAAGTTGTTCGACACAGTTTAGAGTTCTTCTCATATTTTATTACCATTTTCTAAACTATAGTGAATAAACTATGATTATGTGAGAAATGTTGAAGGTGTCTGAATAATTTTTGGTTTTACTGTATATCAATGTGGCTGTAAAATAATAATTATTTTTTAAAGTAATTCTATCATGATTCTTCTTATTATTATGAAAATATGAAACAAAATATGAAGTATTACTAGTGTAATATTTCTCTGTAAAATAAAAAAGGTTTTAAGATAAATAGTATTATGATTATTTTTACAGTCCAACTGTAAAAATACAATATTTATATTTATAGTTGTCTGAATTTCTTTGTTTTTATTAAGCTTTTATTTTGTCAGAAACCCACAGGACGTTTCCCTTTTATTAATATGCGCATCTCATTACAAGTTTGGAAGATGGCTTGATGTGTGTTATATAATGTGTGATCCTCGTTATATTGGACACAGACTCACAGCAGATGCAGAGACCGAGTCGAGCCGCTCCGAGACACTGAAAGCACTGCATCGCGAGCTGCTCGCGTGTAAATCAACACAGTGATCACATGTGATCTGGATTACCTAATCAGATTCCAAAATGCTCATAATCAGATTACAGTTACTTTTTATGGATTACACGATAACATATTATTCACACAGTGACACTAAATTATTCATAATTTATTGATTCTCCCTAATTTTCTCTGCTGATGTATGGTTTAATCAATCAAAAGATGTTGATATCAAAAAATGGAATACATTTTCTTTCTCTTTGCTTTTTTATATTTACATTTAATGGTAGGTTTAAAACAAGTTAGATCAAAAGTAATCTAAAAAGTAGTCAGAACACATTGCCTGAAATGAGTAACCCAGATTACGTTACTAACTGCAGTTTTCATCGTGATCTGTCTGGACTACGGTTTGTAAGTATTCTAGCCGCTTTACTCTGAAACACACGGTACATATACTCAATTCGCAGACTTCGCATGGTAATAACTGCTGTTTTATTTCGATTGATTTTCAGCCCTCGTTCATGATGAACCAGAGATGGTCAGACACTGGTCTTTGAGACGTCTAGATGTTTTCCTGTTCATCTGCTTGCAGGTGGTCATCATGAGAGACTACCATCACGAGAACGTGGTGGACATGTACAACAGTTATCTGGTCAGTGATGAACTCTGGGTAGTGATGGAGTTCCTAGAGGGCGGAGCCTTGACTGACATCGTCACTCACACCAGGTAAGAGCCGACTGTCCAATCAGAAGCAGAGTCTGAACTAGCTGATTTCACACCGATTCATCCGTCTGATCTTTTGATTCAAAGTACACCAAGATCCAAGTGAAAGAGAAAATGATCACTAGGCCTCATTATTGAGTTTGTGTCAGAAATACCTAGATCTCGAGATGTTTCGGTCTCATTAACAGTGAACATGTTTAACAGGTTTAGCTTTGATCTAATATGAAGCCGAGAGTGATATTCCTCTTCTGCAGCTGATTTATGCAGCGGTTTGAGGGCAGCGTTATCTGCTGGAGACAATAGTCCGGTGATGAATTATTATTGTGAAAGTTTGTGGTGGAGTTTGTTTTAAACGCTGCCTCTGCTCTGGAAGCGTCTGCATAATTACAGTAATTGGCGTTGTTCGTCAGTTCGGTGTTGCGCGGTGTTGGACTGTAATTGCATGCTTTCAGAGACACGCGTGACCCGTCGGCACGACACGCTTCCATCCCTCCGCGGAGAGGAAGAGCAGCTTCTGTTTCTGATGCGCTTTATTCCTGTCCTGTTTGAGACGCTCGTGTCTGCAGAGACAGATCCCGTCTTAGCCAGCATTCTGAGTGACACACGGGTCTGAATCAGCAGATCGATCACGTGATGCTCACAGCCAACATCTAAGGTTTAACTAGACTTATTTGGACTAATTTCATTGTTTTTTGTTTAATTTCATCTTCTGAGTATCAAATGTATTCATGAAAAAGAGACAAGATGTAAGAGTAACAATAATGCAGACATTAATAGAAGAAAACAAGGGAAAGACGGAAGGAGGTGAGGAGGTCAAACAGGGTTCGCGTTCTAGATGTTTTGACCACATTCCTATTAATAAATGCTGAGATGGTACCTAAACACAAACTTAGACATTAAAATGAGATTTACAGTTTGTTTCTTTACATCTGAACCAGTGTTATTTTACTATTGTTTATATACTGCTATGGTTTTTATTCATACTTTGAAGCATCTTTTATTTTTATATTTTCAGTCTTTATATTTTTCAATTTTAGTTTTTATTTATTTCCAGTTAGTAATTTTAGTACTTCAACTTAAGTTAAACAAAAATTAGAAATGTTGCCTCGGCAAGTAACTGAAGCAAGTTTAAGGGTCGGTCTGGAAATGAATCTGTGTGAGTTAACAATGTTCACCAGGATTATCCAGATCCAGACCCATTCAGTCTGAGGAAGAACTAGCGACTGTATCTGATCACATCACAGGAACCATAAATCAGATGGAGTCAGGTGGAGTCAGATGGAGTCGGGTGGAGTCAGATTGAGTCAGATTGAGTTGGAGTCAGATGGAGTCGGGTGGAGTCAGATTGAGTCGGTTGGAGTCGGTTGGAGTCAGATGGAGTCAGATTGAGTCAGATTGAGTCAGATTGAGTCGGAGTCAGATGGAGACGGGTGGAGACAGATGAGTCGGTTGGAGTCAGATGGAGTCAGATTGAATCAGATTGAGTCGGAGTCAGATGGAGACGGGTGGAGACAGATGGAGTCGGTTGGAGTCAGATGGAGTCAGATTGAGTCGGAGTCAGATGGAGACAGGTGGAGACAGATGAGTCGGTTGGAGTCAGATGGAGTCAGATTGAGTCAGATTGAGTCGGAGTCAGATGGAGACGGGTGGAGACAGATGAGTCGGTTGGAGTCAGATGGAGTCGGATGGAGTCAGATTGAGTCGGAGTCAGATGGAGTCGGGTGGAGTCAGATGGAGTCGGTTGGAGTCAGATGGAGTCAGATTGAGTCAGATTGAATCAGATTGAGTCGGAGTCAGATGGAGACGGGTGGAGACAGATGAGTCGGTTGGAATCAGATGGAGTCGGATGGAGTCAGATTGAGTCGGAGTCAGATGGAGTCGGGTGGAGTCGGATGGAGTCAGATTGAGTCAGATTGAATCAGATTGAGTCGGAGTCAGATGGAGACGGGTGGAGACAGATGAGTCGGTTGGAGTCGGATGGAGTTGGTTGGAATCAGGTGGAGTCGGGTGGAGATGGTCTGAGTGCACAGGATCAGTGTTCTTCAGTACTGTTGTTGGTTTCTCGTGTGCTGTGGTCTGATGTTGGTGTCTCTGGGTTCCTGCCAGAGCAAACGCTGATCTGTGCCAGAGCATGTTCCTGCGTGTGGGCTGTTCAAAGAGCGCCGTGTTTTCAATTAACAGCAGATTGTAATGAGGCTCCTGATAGATTAGCGGCGCACAGAGCTGT
Organism: Acrossocheilus fasciatus; assembly: GCA_036784905.1. Classification (NCBI taxonomy): domain Eukaryota; kingdom Metazoa; phylum Chordata; class Actinopteri; order Cypriniformes; family Cyprinidae; genus Acrossocheilus; species Acrossocheilus fasciatus. Next base: position 34,119,898 of record CM071957.1, read on the forward strand.
TTGTATTAATGCAGAATCTGGAGGTGTTTGAGGCTGATCAGTGTGTGCTTGTGAGTCTGACACGACTTGTGAATTCACTTATTAAACTGATAGCTGATTGGATGAGTGTTTAAACACGTTTATATACAGATACAGCCGCACTGATAAACTACAACACATGATGGACGAACTACTTGTGTGTATGTTGTTTATTTATTAGAGTAAGCCATTCATTTAATGTTAATATCTTTTATATTACTGTCCAGGATGTTACAGTGATTTTACCCTGGAAAAGGGGCTCTTACTGCATCTTACTAGCTGTTATTAAATCATATAATCCTATCTATTGTTATTTTGTTTATTATCATCATTATTATTACTTATTTTTCATTTTTATTTTGGTAAGACTTTACAATAAGGTCATTAGTAATGCATTAACTAACATTAACAACAAGCAATGCATTTGTTATGCATTTGTTATAGTATTTATTAATATTTTTAAAAATTGTGACTGCAACTGTGAATTGTTAGTTGAAGTCAGCTCAGGTCCATTAAATAATGTTAACAGAAACAACTTTTGATTTTAATCATGTGTTAGTAAATGTTGAAATTAACTAATATTAAAAATGCTTTAGAAGTATTTTTCATTGTTAGTTCATGTTAATGTAAACTTTATTGTAAAGTGTTACTATTTCTTATTTTCATCTGATTTTTTACCTATTTATTTATTTATTTATGTTTGATGTGAGTCTGTCTGAGCAGGTTTGCGCGTGACTGCAGTATTCTGTACGTCACTGTATGTGAAGAATGAAGTGGTGACTGTGGTTTTGGAGACAGAAGTGTCCTTCATGGATCTCCTTGTGAGGCGTCGTTCGTCAGAGTGATTGCAAACACGTCCCGTTTGCGCATTACAGCGCATTAGTGTTGAGGAGGAGCGGGAGGCACAAACACATGGCAGCGTGTTCCCCTCCAGTGAAGCCGCAGCCGCAGCCGCAGGCGAGACAGATGAGAGCGCGGCGGACAGCTGGGCCTCACACACACACACACACACACACTCATGCTCGCGCTCCGCTGATGGAGTCACGACTCTCCACGAGCCTTTCTGCTCCTGCCTTTGTTCTGCTGCGTGTTTGAGACGTGCTTCTAATGACACGTTTGCTCTTCTGTGCGTGTGTGTGTGTGTGTGTGTGTGTGTGTGTCAGTCCCATTGTTGAAGCTAGATCTGTGATAATAGATGCTTCTGGTTTAGAGGAGCTGAAATGATCATTTTTTGTGTATTATTGACACACTATTTTCCTGTTTAATACTGTAAAGCTGCTGTGACACAATCTGTGTTGTTAAAAGCGCTGTAGAAAGGTGACTTGGCTTGACATTGATTTATATTCACACAGTGAGTTTCACTCAGAACTCAATCATTAGTGCTGCTTGATGAGACCACCAGAACACCCTAGCAACTGCATAGCAACACCTTAACAACCCCCCAGAACACCCTAGCAACTGCATAGCAACACCTTAACAACCCCCAGAACACCCTAGCAACTGCATAGCAACACCTTAACAACCCCCAGAACACCCTAGCAACTGTGTTTGTCTCAGGAGCTTGTGAGAAGCAGGTCTGCTCTGATTTGGGAGATTTGATGATTGGCAGATGTTTTGTTGACAGGATGAATGAGGAGCAGATCGCCACCGTCTGTCTGTCGGTGCTGAAGGCGCTGTCTTACCTGCACACGCAGGGCGTCATACACCGAGACATCAAGAGCGACTCCATCCTGCTCACCAGCGACGGACGGGTGCGTCACCGCACGCTTTATACATATATATATTAGTGCTGGCCAACGATTCATTGCGATTAATCGCATCCAAAATAAAAGTTTTTAAAAATATTTTATATATTATATTTAGAAAATATGTACATGTATTAACATGCATATATTTATATTCATATTATTTATATAAATATCTTTAATATATAAACATAACATAATTTTCTTAAATATATACATGCAAGTGTGTTTATTTATATAAACATAATAAATATACACAGTACACACACATATATTATGTACACAAAAACTTTTATTTTGGATTAATCGATTTTTATTATCCCAATTAATCATTGCCCAGCGCTAATATAAATATAAATATATATATATAAATATATAAATTATATATATATATATATATATATATATATATATATATATATAAATCATACAATTAACTTAAATAAAATTATACATAATTTAATCTAATTCAATACAAATAATATAGGTCTGGTTTCACAGACTGGGATTAGACTAAACCTGGATTAGGCCATAGTTCAATTAGGACATTTAAGTAATTTTTATAAATTTGCCTTTGAAAAACCATTACTGGAGTTCATCTTGAGACAAAACAAAGGCACGGATGTGTTTTAAGATCAGTCTGTGCCAGTTTCTTTCAGCTGAAACACCTCAGACTTAGATTTTATTCGGGGACTAGTCTTAAACCCTGTCTGTGGCAGGGGCATAATGTAATTAAATACAAATCATGTAATTTTATTTCTATATATATATATTTGTAATTAGATTTAAAAAAATAAATAAATAAAGTAAGCTATTTATATTGTATCTATCAAATTGAATGATTTGATTTTATTTTATTTATATTAAGTTAAATTATATTTTAAAAATTGTACATTTATATTTTGATTTATATAAAATAATTACATGTACTTTAAATGATATCATATAAATAAAATCTAAATGTTTTGTAAGATATGATTGTGTTGTGTTGAACGGTTCTGATGAATATGCAGCACACGGCAGTGTTGTGTGGTTTACTGTATCATCATCTTCCACACGTAACTCTGTAGTTACACACAAGTGTGTTTATTGCGAGGGCAGAAAAGTGATCGGGGTAATTAGCAACTTCACTAGTTCCAAGTAATTAAATCGTGTCTCCCACCTTGTAATTAGCTGGGAGAACATGACAAATGAAGGGGCGATTAGCGGCTAATCAGCTTTGCGTTGTGCTGTACGTGACGCTCTGGTGTTTCTGTGCTCAGATCAAGCTCTCGGATTTCGGCTTCTGTGCTCAAGTGTCTAAAGAGGTTCCCAAGAGGAAGTCTCTGGTGGGAACGCCGTACTGGATGGCTCCGGAGGTCATCTCCAGACTGCCCTACGGCACTGAGGTACGTTAGCGATGGTGACCCGTGCGCTGCATGATGGGAAACGGTCAGCGCTGATCTGCTGTGGTGTCCGCAGGTGGACATCTGGTCTCTCGGCATCATGGTGATCGAGATGGTGGACGGAGAGCCGCCGTACTTCAACGAGCCGCCGCTGCAGGCCATGAGACGGATACGAGACAACCTGCCCCCGCGACTCAAGGAGTCTCACAAGGTGAGCAGCTATTGGCCGGAGCCGCGGTCACATGATCAGCTCTGATTGACAGCGATGCTCTGAAACCCAAACCCAACGCTCTCATTAAACGGAAACAGTCTTTAATTCAATTAAATTTAAATTCAAGTTTATTTGTTTATTTTACGATACAAATCGTTGCAAAGCAGTTTTACAAGAAATCAAGTTTCTACAATATATTTATGTATTGTAGAAACTTAATATATTTAACTTCTGGCAAAATTGGGTAATTCTGTATGTTGTCTGAGAGGTCGGCATCATCTCTTCTCAGGTGTTCGGTCGTCTCACAGAAACAAATAGAGACGTAATTAGCTGCTGTCCCATCCAAGCAAAAATTATTTGTTCAACCCGAGCTAAATAATAATAATGTGTTTGATCAGATCTAGTCTTTACGAATGAGTCATTGAATCATTGACTCACTCGATTCGTTTGAAACTTTTAATTCATTCAATAACGAATCAAGCGACTGTCTTCATGAACGAGTCATTGAATCATTCATTCAGCCGATTTGTTAAAACGTGTGATTCGTTCAGAAATGCAGCAAGTGCCAGTCTTTACAAACGGACGCACTTTTTCTTGTTCGAGTACTTTAGGTTTTTGGAGATGTAAGCTGTTCTTGCAGCTCGCTGTTCTAAATTATGATGACTGGTGATCTTTTACATGTTAATGACATTAAAGGAACACTCCACTATTTTGGAAATAGGCTCATTCTCCAACTCCCCCAGAGTTAATAAGTTGAGTTTTACCGTTTTTGAATCCATTCAGCCGATCTCCGGATCTGGCGATAGCACTTTTAGCACAGCTTAGCATAGATCATTGAATCCTATTAGACCAGTAGCATCGCGTTCAAAAATGACCAAAGAGTTTCGATAGTTTTTCTATTTAAAACTCGACTCTTCTGTAGTTATATCGTGTACTAAGACCGGCGGAAAATGAAAAGTTGCGATTTTCTAGGCTGATATGATTAAGAACTATACTTTGGAACTTTGGAGACTAAGGAACTTTGCTGCGGCAGCAGGCGCAGTGATATTAAGCAGCGCCTGAAAGTAGTATCACTAATATCACTGCGTATAGCTAGGTATAGCTGGGGACTACTTTCAGGCGCTGCGTAATATCACTGCGTATAGCTAGGTATAGCTGGGGACTACTTTCAGGTGCTGCGTAATATCACTGCGTATAGCTAGGTATAGCTGGGGACTACTTTCAGGCGCTGCGTAATATCACTGCGTATAGCTGGGGACTACTTTCAGGCACTGCGTAATATCACTGCGTATAGCTAGGTATAGCTGGGGACTACTTTCAGGCGCTGCGTAATATCACTGCGTATAGCTGGGGACTACTTTCAGGCGCTGCGTAATATCACTGCGTATAGCTAGGTATAGCTGGGGACTACTTTCAGGTGCTGCGTAATATCACTGCGTATAGCTAGGTATAGCTGGGGACTACTTTCAGGCGCTGCGTAATATCACTGCGTATAGCTGGGGACTACTTTCAGGCACTGCGTAATATCACTGCGTATAGCTGGGGACTACTTTCAGGCGCTGCGTAATATCACTGCGTATAGCTAGGTATAGCTGGGGACTACTTTCAGGCGCTGCGTAATATCACTGCGTATAGCTAGGTATAGCAGGGGAGTACTTTCAGGCGCTGCGTAATATCACTGCGTATAGCTGGGGACTACTTTCAGGCGCTGCGTAATATCACTGCGTATAGCTGGGGACTACTTTCAGGCGCTGCGTAATATCACTGCGTATAGCTAGGTATAGCTGGGGACTACTTTCAGGTGCTGCGTAATATCACTGCGTATAGCTAGGTATAGCTGGGGACTACTTTCAGGCGCTGCGTAATATCACTGCGTATAGCTGGGGACTACTTTCAGGCACTGCGTAATATCACTGCGTATAGCTGGGGACTACTTTCAGGTGCTGCGTAATATCACTGCGTATAGCTAGGTATAGCTGGGGACTACTTTCAGGCGCTGCGTAATATCACTGCGTATAGCTAGGTATAGCAGGGGAGTACTTTCAGGCGCTGCATAATATCACTGCGTATAGCTGGGGACTACTTTCAGGCGCTGCGTAATATCACTGCGTATAGCTGGGGACTACTTTCAGGCGCTGCGTAATATCACTGCGTATAGCTAGGTATAGCAGGGGACTACTTTCAGGCGCTGCGTAATATCACTGCGTATAGCTAGGTATAGCAGGGGACTACTTTCAGGCGCTGCGTAATATCACTGCGTATAGCTGGGGACTACTTTCAGGCGCTGCGTAATAATACTGCGTATAGCTGGGGACTACTTTCAGGCGCTGCGTAATATCACTGCGCCTGCTGCCGCAGCAAAGTTCCTTGATTATTACGCCGGAATGAGAGTATAGTTCTTAATCATATCAGCCTAGAAAATCGCAACTTTTCATTTTCCGCCGGTCTTAGTACACGATATAACTACAGAAGAGTCGAGTTTTAAATAGGAAAACTATTGAAACTCTTTGGCAATTTTTGAACGCGATGCTACTGGTCTAATCGGATTCAATGATCTATGCTAAGCTATGCTAAAAGTGCTATCGCCAGACCCGGAGATCGGCTGAATGGATTCAAAAACGGTAAAACTCAACTTATTAACTCTGGGGGAGTTGGAGAATGAGCCTATTTCCAAAAAAAGTGGAGTGTTCCTTTAATTATGAGGCAGAGAGCTGAAACCATTCAGTTTCGCGCAAGTTCAAAATCATTTGCGATTCATAGATTTCACATCAAAGCGTTCATTCTACGAATCACACGCATATTTGAGAGATGATCGTAAGATTAAATTTAGAATGGTTTCTGCGAAACATTTTATAAATGAGTCGCTGTGTATCGATCATGTGACGTGTAGAGCTGCGGCGATAAATCGAAGCAGAATCGATTCGTGGATGGATTCTGATATCTTCCGAACGATTCTCTCTGGAGTTGATTCTGGGTTTATGTTGTAACAGCAGATGGCGCTCTGCTCTAGTTTTTATTTTAGCGTTCGTCTGAGTCTGTAATCTCACCTCGGCTCAGAATGCTTTAAACACAGCCCACTGCGAACACCTTTTCGAATCTTGTGAATGATTATTTTAGGTTCGAGTACGGCTGGAGCGTGCAGCGCCACCTGCTGCTCAAAACTCCGCTCAGAATCCACTCCAGAGAGAAACGCCACGCATTCGGAAAATCCCCGAATCATCTGTGGATCCGCGACGCGTCGCTGTACGTCCCCAGCGTGTGTTGCTCTGTTCGGTGACGTCTGGTGTGTTTGGCTGCAGGTGTCGTCGGTTCTGCGGGCGTTCCTGGACCTGATGCTGGTGCGGGAGCCGTCCCAGCGGGCCTCGGCGCCGGAGCTGCTGCAGCACTCGTTCCTGAAGCTGTCGGGGCCGCCGTCCTGCATCGTTCCTCTGATGCGCCACTACCGCCACCGCTGAGCGCTCCGAGCCGCTCCGACCGACGTCTCACTCTCGTCTTCTCACGCTAACTACGAAGATGTATTTTAGAGCAATTGTAAGTTTTACTTGTACAGTTTTGATAAACGGCAGTATTTTTGTTGTGATGTTACATGGTGAAATGGGCAGTATTACCTAGAACCTGAGAGTTTCTGCAAAATAACAATAACAATAATAATAAACTTTCCTACTGTTTATATTTCATTTTTTTGAAGATGGCTGTTGCAGACAGATGAATCCGAATATATTTATTTATTCTACGTTTGTAGGTCGCGCCAGAGTTTTCTACGCTGGTTTCGTTCTGGTTTCAGTAGTGTGGCCTTCTCACGCTCATTCTCACGCGCGATCTCTAGCAATATTCTGCACAATCCTCGCGTGTTTTCTCGTGGCGTCTCACCCGTGTCTCATGGCTCACTGTGATCTGGAAATGCGTGTTTCTGTAGGACTCTTCAGATCCGCTGTCGCGTCGCTTTTGTACGGTGATCCTGCATGTGTGTCACTAAGAGCTGCTTTCAATAAAAAAACACAAACGCACGTGTCCTTTGCTTCATTCAGACTCCTATAAACATGTTTTTCTGGAAGGATTTCTGCTTCATTTTCTCCACAGGAATGTGTTTGTGATGAAATGAGTGAATGAACTACAATCCCATGATGCACTGTGATGACGTCAGCCATGACTATACAGCAGCACACTGAGTCTAATCAAGGCGTCCGAGGGGACTTTAAACAGCTTTCAGTGGCTGGATAGACAAATATACTTAAGCAAAAAACTAATTCAGTGCTTACAAATATTAATAATACGTGTGAGATGTTCATTTAATGACAATAAACATTATATGCAAACATACTTGCTGGAAACCATTTGATTAATGTGACGTGACAAGCTTTCTTTACAGTTCAGAATTATTCAGACTGCTATTAATCTTTAATTTAGAGGTATGTGTGCAAACATAAACATAATAAACATGAACAATATGTTTTTTACATGTGGCCAGGGTTATTATACTTAACTAAAACTAACTCAAAAAATCATGAAAACTATATGGAAACACAAAACAAAATTACAAAAACTTTAACATTATAATGAAAAAAGACAACTAATAACTCCAATAACACAATCTTATGTCTGTGATACTGTTACGGTTTTCCTTCGAGACCCTAAAAGGCTTCTTAAACACACGCTGACCTGCCGTGAACTCTATTATCTGACGCCGCGCTCCATTTCTGCGTCGTTTGTTCTCAGATCGTTCGCTCCTCGGAGACATTCATTATTCTTTTGTTTATTTGGAACGAACCAATACATGAAACATCTACTCTTTTTTTTTAAATTCTTCTAGAATAAAAGATTCAGAACATATTCTATTAATAAAATTATTTGTAAGAAAAATACCAAAGCAGAATTGTGTTAATGAAATTTGTCACTAAATTCAAAGTCACAGTAAATATGCTTCTATTTCTTTTGAAAGCACGACACGATACCAAAGAAACAGTTTGACAAAAAATGAAAGTTTATTAACGCACCACATTTGATTATGAACATGCTGGAATGCGATCTGAGCAGAAACGGATAAATACGCCACACAAACAGCAGAACCTTCAGAAACCCTGAAGAACGGCAGCATTAATCACTGGCCGGCAGAAGCGGGGTTTAATTGAGCGCCGGTGACGTGGATCGATAACCCCTCGGCGCCCGAGACTCCAGACATCGATCTGTGAGGATCGCAGCTCATTTGTGGAAATCTTTAATGCCAGTGATGTTACTGCCGCTTCTTATTGATTTTCCATTCGTCTCCGTGTCGTGTTTGATTCTGATGGATCTAAACCTTCAGTTTCCCTTTTTCAGCCGGAAAAGAAAAACCTCAAACATCAAAGATCTTGTAAAGCTCCTCACATCCAGGAGAGAGTAAAGAGAAGAACACACCGACGGCACAGTTTGATTTAGCAAATCATAAAATATTCAGTAATCACAAAATAAGCAATAATCATGAAATTATCATCAATAAATATTTATACTTTATTAATATCCTTCAAGCAATTTAAATATCTCTATTTGTACAGTGGTAGACAATCGTGTGGTAAACGACACGTGATGAGTGCAGCGCTGACATTTAACATCTAGACAAGACATCCGTACGAGAGCCCCGCTCCACCACAGACACGACAAAAATAAAGGGAACATCAGCTTAACTCACAATTCAGACTTTGTTTCTTGCAATTCTGAGACATAAACATAGAATTGTGTGACATAAATTCATAATTCTGAGGAAAAAAGTCAGAATTGCAAGATATTAACTCACAATTCTGACTTTTACTTTCACAATTCCTCACAATTCTAGTTACATCTCACAATTCTGACTTTTTTCCTTTTTGAATTCTGAGTCAGAATTATAAATTTACATCTCACAACTTACTTTTTTCAATAAATTATAAGTTTACACCTCACAATTCTGACTTTTTTCCCCTCTGAAATCTAAGTAAATCTCGCAATTGCCTTTTTTTTTCTCCAGATTTCTAAAGTTTACATTTTGCAATTCAGATTTTTTTTCTGAATTCTAAGTTTACATCTCACAATTCAGTTTTGCAGCTATGGAATAAAAGATATAAAAGGTAATTACGACTGTTTATCTCACAATTCTGGCTTTTTTCCTTTTCGATTTTTCGAGTTTTTATCTTGCAATTCTGAAAAAGTCTAAACTACCTTTTTAAAAAAGTCATTCTATGGTGGGAACGGGCTTCCATACATTTGACACAGAACCCAGAAATAAAAGAGGAGCTCTACTGAGGTGCGTCTGGACGTCTGGACGTATGGCGTGTGCATAGAGAGTCTTCACATGTTCTTGTAGAGCGAGCGGTCGCGAGGAAGCTGCGGCGGCTGCGCGGCGCTCAGTTTGAGGTGGAAGTGATAAACGGAGATGGTGATGACGATGATGAGACCCAGGATGAGACCCAACACCAGCGGCAGCGTCTGCTCCAGCTGCTCCCGCTGGTCCGTGATGCATTTATACGCTGCAGGAGAAGAGAAGCGCCTGTCATTCACACAATCCAAACCAACACACAGCCGCCCCGCAGCCTAGAACTACATTTACACAGACATTTACTTCTGTTGTTTTTACACCTCGCTGAGAATCACTGACGTCATGCATCTTCTGAAAGCTGAATAAATAATCTCTCCATTGATGTATGGTTTGTTAGGATCGGACAATATTTGAAAATCTGGAATCTGAGGGAGCAAAAAAATCTGAATATTGAGAAAATCACCTTTAAAGTTGTTCAAATGAAGTTCTTAGCAATGCATATTACTAATCAAAAATGAAGTTTTGATATATTTACGGTAGGAAACTTACTAAATATCTTCATGGAACATGATCTTTACTTAATATCCTAATGATTTTTGGCATAAAAGAAAAATGTATAATTGTGACCCATACAATGTATTGTTGGCTGTTGCTGCAGATATAGCTGTGCTGCTTATGACCATTAGATCCGGGGTTTTTATTCTTGGCATTAATCCAGATAACTGTAATATTAAAAAGGATAATCAAGTATTGATAGACGTGCGTTTTAGGCTCATTGCCATTTATTGGAAAAAGACAGAAAGGCCTACCATAACTCGATGGTTCAGAGAAATATCTTCCAGTATCATGGAAAAGATAACCTACATGCTTAAGGGTAAAGAAGCTAAATTTAAGAAAAGCTGGAGTCGTTTTTTTATTATTTACTGAATGTAGGGATATTACCAATATAATAGGAGAGGATCAAAATTCTTGATTGGGTATTAAAATATATTTGAATGTGCATTATATTAACCCCTTACAGCTGTGGTTGTTACGGTTTGCAATGGATTATTAAATCTAACTTCCAAAGGACATACTATATTAACCTAATGTTGGTTTGCACACTTTTCATTTAATATGAGCACCTAGTGTTTGTTTGTTTCATTTTCTTTGTTGTACATTGTAAGTGTTGTCATAGACACGGTATGTACATGTGTCAGTCTTGTAAGTGTTTCAAGAAAATGTAATAAAAATAATATTACAAAAAGAAACATCTTCATCAAACACACTGACAGACGTGAGGATGCATCAGATCCTCCGTAACCCTTCACATCAGACACTAACCAGCAACAGTTCAGCTCGTTATTCTGGGCTCAATTTAACTAGAATTTGAAAATGCTTGATGTAGTGGTTTACTTATTCCTACACATCTGGTGAATATTTCTCATTCAGGGTCATGAATGCGTATGCAGTGTTTCGAGACATAAAGGTGTTTTGGAACGGCTGTACAAATTTAGTTGCAACTTTTGTGTTGCGTGTCAAATTAACCCCCATTGGTTTCCATGCAATTTGCCAAAAATCACTTTGAAAAACATTAAAGAATCAGGTAAAAAATCTTAAGAAAACTTCTGCCAAAGGTTGTTTTTGGTTCTCAAATCCCACATTTGATATTTTTCGGTCTCTGACCAGCTACAATAGAGCTTTGCTGTTTCTACATGAATCTTAATTTCTGTCAGACTGCATGGGGTGAATTTGACCCCAAACACAGAAGCTGAACGTGGTTTTTAACCCAACAGCAGGGTTTTAAACACACCGGCGCAGACTGAAGCATTGGTTTTGCTCACTCAGCAGCGTGAGAGACGCCCCGCGGGACCCGCTTTTGTTCCTGCGCTGAAGAAACGGCCCATAAATCACCGGGACTATAAAGGGAAGAGTAACGCTCACTGCGGTAAACAGCCATTTCACCCTCACAGCTTCAGAGAGAACGACATGCTCCAACACACTCAGCCCGCGGGTCACTGACGGGTCAGCGCTACTAACCACAACCTACTAACCCACCCACAAAACCAGCGCATCAAACCACAAAAACACCGCATCAAACCACAAAAACACAAAACCACAAAAACACAAAACCACTGCATCAAACCACAAAAACACTGCAAAAACACCACAAACACACAAAACCACCGCATCAAACCACAAAAACACAAAACCACCGCATCAAACCACAAAACCACCGCATCAAACCACAAAAACACAAAACCAGCGCATCAAACCACAAAACCACCGCATCAAACCACAAAAACACAAAACCACCGCATCAAACCACAAAAACACAAAACCACTGCATCAAACCACAAAAACAAAACCACTGCATCAAACCACAAAAACACTGCAAAAACACCACAAACACACAAAACCACCGCATCAAACCACAAAAACACAAAACCACCGCATCAAACCACAAAAACACAAAACCACCGCATCAAACCACAAAAACACAAAACCACTGCATCAAACCACAAAAACACTGCAAAAACACCACAAACACACAAAACCACCGCATCAAACCACAAAAACACAAAACCACTGCATCAAACCACAAAAACACTGCAAAAACACCACAAACACACAAAACCACAGCAAAAAAACACAAAAACACCGCATCACGACGCTACAGAGCTCTGAGCAGCTGAACGGCCAGCACAGGAACAGTTTCTTCCCTCAGGCCATCCATCTCATGAACACTGGACAATAATTGTGGAACACACACTATTTATACACTTATTTATCTAACACACATACTTAGTCTACATTTCAATTCGCACATAATATACATGTACATACAAAACTGTCTATTGTTACATACCTGTACATACAATTGTCAATTTGTATATTGTTATCCCCTATTTACTTGTTCTATGTTTAATTCTTCTTTTTATTATCTGTGTTTTTGTTCTGTCACTTTCATTCCGTTGCACTCTGGAAGCTGTCACAAAAACTAATTCCTCACATGTGTAAACATACCTGGCAATAAAGCTCATTGTGATTCTTCAAAACCACCACAAAAGACAAAAACAAAAACACCACATCAAACCACACAAACGCCGCAAAAAAACACAAAAACACCGCATCAAACCATAAAACCTCAGCAAAAAAAACACGACTTGATGCTGTCGACCCGAGCAGGAGCCAGACGGGCCTGCATTGAGGTCGAGTCCAGACAGACCCCCAAAAATGTGGTCTGCTGGGCTGGAGTGAGCACACTTTTCAAGCCATTCAGCCGGAGGCCAAGCGCGCAAAGGAGAGAGTCCCTGTGACGAATCACCTGCTCCCTGGAACCGGCTAGAACGAGCCAGTCATCCAGGTAGTTGAGAATTCGGATCCCCTGGAGCCTCAGCAGGGCCAGAGCAGCATCCATACACTTGGTGAGCATCCTTGGAGACAGAGCTAGCCCGAAGTGAAGAACCTTGTATTGGTAAGCCTTTCCCCCGAAGGCAAACCTGAGGAACTTTCTGTGCCTCTGAACGACCTGAATGTGGAAGTAGGCATCCTTCAAGTTGACAGTAACAAACCAGTCCCCCTCTTGGACTTGGGAAAGAGTGCTCTTGAGCGTCAGCATCCTGAATTTCCCTCTGTAGAGGAAATAATTCAGTCTGTGTAGATCCAGAACAGGACACAGGCCCCCATCCCTCTTTGGGACTAGAAAGTACCAACTGAAGAAGCCACGGTTTTGGTCTGAAGAGGGGACCTCCTCTATTGTCCCTTTGAGCAGAAGAGAGGAGACTTCCTGTTGCAGGACAGAAGCCTCGTCTGCGCTGTTCACTGCAGTAAGAAGAACCCTGTTGAAACGGGCGGATTGCGAGCAAATTGGAGTGTGTAGCCAAACTGGATCGTATGAAGAACCCAGGGCGACACTCCCGGCAGGTCCCTCCAGGCATGGACGAAGGCCGACAGAGGTAGCAGGGTTGAACAGTTCAAGGGGGATGCCTTAGCGGTCTGTCGTAATTCAACGAGGCGGGGGAAGCACTTCTCTTCCGCATATCAGGAGCAACCAGAACTATGGGCTCCCCAGACCGTGTACGGTGGGGAATGCGCAGGGTTGCTCGCTCTGCTGACTGGCTCCTTTCTGGGGGCTGGACGCTCCCTGGAGGACGAGGCAGTGGCCGCGTCACCGAATAAGCCAGAGCTGGAGACTGGGGCGTCGAGAAGGAAAACCTTCTCCTTCTCCCTGATCTCCATAAGATTCAGCCACAGGCGGCACTCAGTCACCACCAAACCTGCCATACTGCGTCCAACCGCCCACGCTAGGGCTGCACGATTAAATTGAATGCGATTTGAATGAATGAATGAATGAGGCATTTATATAGCGCTTTATTGTGTATTGCTGTACACCCAAAGCGCTTTACAATCATGTGGGGGGGTCTCTCCTCAACCACCACCAGTGTGCAGCATCCACTTGGATGATTTCCAAGCGCATTTTGTCAGTAAAGCCGGTTCTGTAATCAGGCGTAAATCTCCATCACCTGCTTTCAGATGGAGTAGCGTTTACTACACAGAGCTGTAGTTCAATGACAGGTAACGGGAAAAAAAAATAAAAAAAATAATTGCAGACGATATTAATGCACGATATTAATGCACGAAGAAATCGTTCGTGAAAATGACAGCTATTTGCGTAGCTTCTCAGTGAAGCACGGCTCTGTGTAGTAAATGCTGCTCCATCTGAAAGCATGTGAAAATCCCACATTTAATAGCATGTTTTTACTCCAAACTCACTTCATAACGTCAGTCGAGTGTTTGAAATAAACCCTTCTGTGAGATGATGTGGCTTCTTACACAGAATAAGGCACGCAACATATTTCATAGTATTCTAAGCAGTGATAAAGGCATTGCATTATAAATATACTTAATTATAATGAAAATTATAATAATAAGAACTCGGATAAACCATATATTGTCGTAGTCTTGTGTTTATTAGTCACGCGGAATCAATGAAAGCAGTTAAATCTTCTGTTTATTCAGCTACAGCGATAGAAAGATACGCATGACAATAGCAGATTCTGCTTAATCGCAATTTCGATTTCACTTCGATTTATTGTGCAGCCCTAGCCCACGCTGTGTGCTTAGTAGCACGAAGGGCCAGGTTAGTAGCCCTACGAAGCTCTGTAACAGCTTCGGGGGTCACACTGTTCTCCCCTCATCCATCTCCTTCAGTACCTCCACTTGGTAGGCCTGAAAGATGGAGTGTGGAGAGCCGTGCCTGCCTGTCCCGTCGCCATGTAGGACTTACCGATCAAAGCGGAAAGTGGTCCAACAAGGCTTAGACGGGAGGAGAGGGCGGGACTTCCACGAGGGGGCGGAGGTCGGTGAGAGGGGCGCAGCGAGCATGCTCTCGACCACCGAGACTGTAGCGTACCCCTGCTCCACAGAACCAACGAGGCTGGTGAAGTCCGCGGGGGCCGAATTAGTGAGACGGGAGGAGAAAGGCTGCTTCCAGGACCTGGAGATCTCGTGATGCAGGTCAGGGAAGAAAGGCAGTTTTCTCCTCACCAGGCGTGAGCTAGAGCCACTGAGGAAACGCTCGTCAAGCTTAGATGACTGGGACTCGTGAGACTCGTCCGGCCAATCTAAGCTCAACTTCTCAGTGGCACGCACCAAAATGTCCACCAGCTCTGTATAGGCTGGGGAAGGCTGTGCCTCCTGGCCGCTAGGCGGGAGAGCGTCGAGCGAGGCCACGGTAAACAAAATATCCTCCAACCCGAAGGAAACGGCTTCCCGTGCCTCCGGGCTGGGCGCAGGACATCTGGAGAGAAAGTGGAAACTGCTCACTCTCCATAGACTCAAGCTCTGGATCTGAACTCCAGGCCGTGGCTTCGCGGAGGGAGGAGGCCTCCGGAGCAGCACGGCGGGAGAGAACGGCGGATTCACGATCAAAAACTGTGAGTCTAGTGCACAAGGTTTTAAAAGTTAAATTCTCACAGCACTTGCAGTTTGAAATGCCAAAGATAGCGTCTCGTGCATGGGCCAGGCCCATATACCTGACGCACTTATCGTGCTGGTACCGACGAAAGTCCATTCCACTCACCGCTCTGAGAATAATAATCCACTGATGCGGTCGCTGAAGTGGAAAAGAAATCCAAAACGTCGCAGAGAAATGGGCCAGAAAAACCACAAGCAGCGAACACTTTTGAAGAGAGGAAAGTCTGGGGGTAAGATGGCGCGAGTGCGGGTCTATGTCACGTATGACGTTGGGGTGGTATCTCGAGTCATCAGCCAATGAATTGGCGTGATTCTATACAGGTTTCAGACAATCGTCACACCTGGAGGTGTTCCCATTGCGTCAGCTAAGCAGCGCTGAGTGAACCTATGAAAGAGCACCACATCAAACCACAAAACCACTGCAAAAAAACCCCTCAAAAATACCACGACCACAAAACCACTGCAAAAAAACCCCTCAAAAATACCACGACCACAAAACCACTGCAAAAAACACAAAACAACCGCAACACCCCCCCCCCCCCCCCCCCAAAAAAAAAAAAAACAACCAAACCACCGCATCAAAGCACTGCAGCTCATTTCAGCACTGACTACATCTGGGGCCCGCAGAAGATGATGATTGTTTGGAGGTAAATGTCATTAACCCTTGTGCTTCTTAAACATTTTTGACTTTTTAATTTTTAATTTTTGATAATTTTGGCTGTTAATGCAAACAAAGTGTATTTTATTGGCTTTTTAAGATTTCACCTTTATTTCCTCTCATAAATCTATTTTACAGCAGGAACACAAATAGTGAGGACTTTAGAGACAAAAATGTTCCCATTAAAACAGCAGTATTTCATCCCAGTGCCATTTAAACAAACTCATGCATTCTTTAATCGGCTTTCATTCTGTTGACAAGGCTACAAAACTGTAGCTACGTTTATAAAAATGCACAATATTTTACTATTTTGGCAGCATTTTCTGAGGTTTGCTCTAAGGAGCAAATACTCACTTTGTTTTCTGCTTCTGCTGGAAAAACGCCAGTGGAATTGAACATTATAATTATAATTGTGTGGGTGTTGATATCAGAGCCTTCTTTGTGTGTGTGTTTGTGCTGAGACATTTTTGAGTTTTTCTTTTTAAATCTGAAACTGCACAAAAATAAAAATGCATCAAAATTAATGTTATTAGACATTAATATTAATAGACATTAATAAACTCAAAACATGCTTAACATTTATCATATGGAAAGCAACAGATTTTTTGTGTTTTTTCATGAATTCATTAATGAATTTCTGATAGTTATAGTGAGGACTGATGTTGGAAAAAAATATCTGTGTTAGTGAATGTAGTAAAAAATATATCATAACAAATACTTTTATGCCCATTTTTGGACACTGGCTGTTCTGTCCTCTTTTAATTGATGCACGAGGGTTAACTGCACTGCAACAAATCTGAAAGTGCATTTATTTGAAGTCAAATGTCAGTTCATATGTCTGTGTGTGTGTGTGTGTGTGTGTGTGTGTGTGTGTGTGTGTGTGTGTGTGTGTGTGTGTGTGTGTGTGTGTGTGTGTGTGTGTGTGTGCACGTTTTTGTGAAAAGTCAGGACATAGATGTGTATAATGACGAGGGTATGACAGGTATTACAAGGTGAAGGTGACATCTCAGGACATTGACCCATGTCCCCACTTTTCAAAACGCTTATAAATCACTCAGAATGAGGTTTTTTTGGGGAAAGTTGAAATGCACAGAGTCTCCTGTAAGGGGTAGGTTTAGGTGTAGGGTTGGTGTAGGACAATAGCACATACAGTAAGTACAGTATAAAAACCATTACGCCTATGGAGAGTCCCCACTTTTCACAAAAATGAACATGTGTGTGTGTGTGTGTGTGTGTGTGTGTGAGGCACTCACGTTCACTGAAGACAAAGTCGCTCTTGATGTCGAAGGGTTGAATCTGAATGTCGTAGATGGAGACGGTGATTCCCTTCTGATGGTCGCTGGAGATCAGCGTGAGCGTCTGCTGAGCCGAGCAAACGAACGAGCGTCCGGCCGGAGTCACCAGCGCAGAGAGACGGTGTGTGCTGGCCGTGTGTTTCCCCGCTGCGCACACACACACAAAGAGAGAGAGAAGCACACACACACAGAGAGAGAGAAGCACACACACACACACACACACACACAGAGAGAGAGAAGCACACACACACACACACACACACAGAGAGAGAGAGACAGAAACACACACAGAGAAAAACACACACACAGAGAGAGAGAAACACACACACACACACACACACACAGAGAGAAAAACACACACAGACACACACACACACAGAGAGAGAGAGAAAAACACACACAGACACACACACACACACACACACACACACACACACACAGAGAGTGAAAAACACACACACACACAGTCAAAACTCTGATTTATAGTTCAGATCAGCGAGAGCTTCTAAATTGTATTTTTTAAAGCTGCTTTGAAACAGTATGTATTATGAATAAAAGTGAAAGTGTTATGCAAATAAACTTGAACTGAGAATAAATGGCGCTAGAGTTCACTGCAGTAACGCTGCACTACTTACAGTGAAGGCATTTCTATACAAACAAGCAAAACGCTGTAAGTTGTAATGAAGCGGGTAAAGAGTAAAGAGCCGGTTCCTGTGTGAACGGCTAAAGCGCAGTGGATGTCGCAGCACTGCAGCACTGCTTATGGAACAATGGGCTTCGTGTCTCAGCAAACCCAAAACACCACGAAAAGCTCATTTTGAACCATGAAACAAAAGCTGCATCAAATATAACTCAATAACGAGCAGCAGGTTAAACGCAGTCGCTGTGACGCACGGGATTTTACAGGAACGCAGCAAACTTGCGGCAAATCACAAAACAAGTCGACATTTGTCAGTGACGATGATTTATTTACTCTTCTCAATCTGCAGCCAATCATGAACGTCTGTCTGATCTCACGGTGATTTCCTGCGAACACGAAGCGGTTTGACTCACGATTATAAGCGCTAATGAAGTGTGTCGTCTCTGAAGTGTCGTAGATCAGCTGGACCTTGTTTATCTTCCACACTTCAGTTTCTTTAGCTTTTCCATCACTGCCCATCGTGTGTTTCTCCTGCACACACACACACACACACACACACACACACACACACACACACACACACACACATACATTAGGGCACTGTGGTAAAACTGCTGTAAGGGTTCAGATGGATCAGTTTCTGCTCGGATCACCTTTGAGAAGTAGATGCGGAATGTGAATGCGTGATTGAGCCACGAGATGTGCAGCTCCGACTCGCTGCTCCCGCATTTCCCAGCGATCTGAGCTCCACGCGGGATCGTCGCGGACGCCTGCTCCGTGATCAGCTGCACACACACACACACACACACACACACACACATCAGATCATCATCTCATGTTTGTTCATGAAAGTTTTCAAATGTTTAAAGCATCCTGTGGAATCCGAATCTGTGTTGTTGGTGTTTTGGACTAAACCAGCTCAGAATGCTTCGTTTAGGATGTTAGAGCTGCTCACATCGATCCCGTTCAGTGCCAGAACATCGTAAGGAATCAGGAATTTCACCGCAAACTCCGCCATCAAGCAGGTCGTTCCGTTTTCTCTCACTACGAAAATGTCCCGGTCGGGATTCGGTGAGAGTCCGGAGAGATTCTCCACCTCCTGCTCCGCAGAAACACAGAGCGCCAACAGAGAGGCTGGAGACACCAGGAGAAACCAGGAGAACATATGAGAACACACACACACACACACACACACACACACACACACACACACACACACACACACACACACACACACACACACACACACACACACACAGAAGAGTGTGATCTACTCTGTTCTATTGTGTCTGTGCGAGTCTTTGTCTTCCTCACCAGGGGTTTGTGAGACAGATTCTCTGTAAAACTGCAGTGAAACAAAAAATGCATATTCTATTCTACTCTATTCTGTTGTCTTCTATTCTATCTTCTATTCTTATTCTACTTTCTGATCTATTCTATTCTCCCTTCTCTTTAATTCTATTCTGTTCTGTTGTCTTCTATTCTATCTTCTATCCTTATTCTACTTTTTGATCTATTCTATTCTCTCTTCTCTTTAATTCTATTCTATTCTGTTCTATTCTCTACACTGTAAAGTGATGTCTAACACGACGGAAGAGGCAGCATCTTTAAGGAACTACACCTGGAAGCAGACTTCACTGAACACATCTCTATTTTCTGTAGTTTCGTCAGTTTCTGTTCAGCTGTAGTTCACACACTGCTCTTCTGCTTCACTCGGATACACGACGAGAATCAAACTCCTGCAGATCATCTACTGCACCGCAAGCACAAGCAGAGCCGCAGAACTTACAGAGCAGCAGCAGAAGCTCCATCTTGAGGATGCGAGGAAGAGTCTGCGAGGCACTCCGGAGCAGGTGCGAGGTTCACTGCTGCATTGCTGCCTCCGCCGGCGGAAGTTCCGCTCAAGTTTCCCGCAGAGAGAGAGATCTCGGTCCGAACCGCGTCTGCAGAACACGCAGAGATCAGGAGCGCGCAGCTCGTCCCCGCCACACCAGCCGCGTGCACGCCGCGGTCACGGCGCGTTACCGATGACACAGATCACACCACGCTTCGGTCCTTCGGTCATTTCATTCCAACAGAACGAGGCAGCGCTGTTTTTATCCAGGTATGGATTTGATTTAAAAAAGGAATCCTTATATGGGACACCGGGGTAAGTTGTCACGTGATCTGTATCATGAATGCGTCTTAAAATAGAATCGTTTTGAGCAATACGTTAAAACAATAAAGTACACTTTTTTTTTTTTTGTAAATTCATAAGAGATATTCGTAAGAGAGCTATTTGTATGTCAGCTTTTACATTTTAACTGTTTCGTGAATTATTTCATAATTTAATGTTTGAATATCCAGAGTCAGGTTTCTCTGTGACAACTTACCCCGTAGAGCGTGACAGGAGGAGGAGGGAACATCCTGGTCGATAACAGCGTGGATATTCAATAGCCCTTTTTGTGGACTTGTCTAAACAGAAATTTACTTAAAAAATAAATAAATAAATAACATTGAGCCCACTGTGACAACTAGCCCCAGTCTGCCCTAAAATAAACGACTAGTATTCAAAACACGGGCAAAACGTATATAAACATAAATAAACAGGAGATGTGAAACACACACAAGCCTGGTCAGTCTCAGCTGCAGGTCAGGCAGAGCTCCACAATATCCATATGTCCTAAACATATACAGCCAAACCAAAGTTTATTCAGACACCTTCAACATTTCTCACATTATATCACGGTTTATTCACTATAGTTTAGAAAATGGTAATAAAATATGAGAAGAGCTCTATACTGTGTTGAACAGCTTCATCTTGATAAAGTCAGATAACTTTGATAGAAAGGTATGTAATGAATTCGGTTGAATGGCTGTCAGCTGTTAAATTATATAATACACAAAAGAACACAATTATATAATACCAATTCAGCTCAAACAATTACCAAGCAGTGCTTCGTTTTCTTCAGTCTGTGTGTGAAAAGATCACATTAGCAATTAAAGAAAAACACTGAAACAAAACACGGCTCCCAAATTATTATCAGTTTTACTGGTAGTCCACTGTATGAAGTATGTTTGGGTATAAGATGTAACAGTTCACTTTATTTTGCTCTCCTCGCTCACATTAATGAACTATAGTGTCCTGCACACACACAAAATGATATCTACTGTCTGAATAATCTTTGGTTTGACTGTAACTACATACCATTGTGATAAATGCTTTGGATAAAAGTGTCTGCTGAATGAATAAATGACATGAAACTAAAGGAGTGATTTATTCCAAGCTCTTGTGTTGTTAGTCGGCACAGCAGTGGTCAGTTGGTTAGTGCTCCTCACTGACCGTTCAGTCTCTCCTCGCTCCTCAGACATCTGGAGCAGCTTTAACCTGAAAGTCAAACTCACACTTGACGGCGCTGATGCTGTCGATGCTCGGCTTGCTGCCTACTTGAGGGTGTGTGTTTCCCAGCGGAAACGTCTCTGACCTCGGGATGCAGCGGCCGGCCGCCTCCGGAGACCCTCTGCTGCTCCTCTTGAACTCTGGGAAGGTGAATCTCCTCAACAGCCGGAGGGTGCTCAGAGATCGGGAGTCGTGCTCAAACCCGGCTTTACTCTTGCGTAACGGCTTGAGACGCTCCAGGGCGAGAGTGCTAGTCGGCAAACTGCACCTTTTCTGATAGTAATGGTCATCAAATCTTCTGACGGGCGCGTCAAACGCCAGCTTCTTGGCTTTCTCGTGTGCTTCTCGTTTGCTGAAAGGAGTTAATAAAATGCCAAGAGGACCAGAAGCGGGCGTTTTGGAGGCTCTGGGTGAGTAAAACAGCGGAGGCAGGTGAATGTTGGGGAACTGATGCTCTCCGTGTTTCTGAGGAGGTTTTGGGGTGAAAACACCAGAGAACATCTGGCTTTGTGGTGATGAAGCATCACCTTCCCTCACGTATTCCTCAATGGAGTCCATCGACTGGATTCTCCTGCGTGAACTGATGGATCGTTTACGGGTGGCAAGTCGAGTCCTGTCTTCAGATGCATGGATCTGGGGAGGCTTCTCCTCGTCACTGATGCTCACAGCGGAGAGTTTCTCAGCGAGGGCATCGCCGTCGTGAACTCTCCTGGAGTGACTCAGAAGCGCCTGCAAGCAGTCAGTGTGTCTGAGATACCTGGCCACCTCCACTGCAGAGTTGCCCACCTTGTTTTGCCGGTCGATCTGGAGACCGAGCCTCTTGAAAGCACGTACCAGGAACTCCACGACGGCCGAGCGTCCGGCCACGGCGGCGTACATGAGCGCGGTGTTCCCCCAGGAGTCCGCTGCCTCGGGGTCCGCGCCGTTCTTCACCAGGATCTTCACCGCGTCCAGGTGTCCCATCTCGCAGGCGTAGCTCAGCGCCGTGCGTCCGCTCTCGTCCGGGAGGTTCGCCTTCGCACCCCTCTGCAGCAGAAGATTCAGGAACCGGCATCTCGCCGGCGGATCCTGGAGAAACACGGCGGAGATCAGAGGCGTCTGCGCCCCTTCCGTCTCGGAGTCGATGATTTTCCCATCCAGAGCGTCTAGGACGAACCTGGCGAGGTGGATCTTGTCGTTGGAGATGGCGTCCAGAAGGATTCTGGTGTCGGTTTTGGAGCCGCACTTGTCCGAGGGTTTGAGCATGTTTCCTGATGGAGGCTGATGGAGATCTGCTTTATACTGCTGCGCTTTGGAGTTTCCACGACAACCTGAATCTCATTATCACACTTTATTGTTCGTAAGTGGATGTGTATTAATGTGCTGATTTTAATAAGGGCTTCAGAGAAACACGCTGACTGAACCGTATGAATACACGTGTGCTAATTATTGACTGGAGCGCCGCTGTTCTTTGTGCTGGAGACCGAGACGGCTCGAGACACCGACGGCCGTCGTCTTCATGCCTAAATCACACATTTGCAGCCTTGCACACTGAACATTACTTACAGTGACGGTGCTGTAGGCGTTTTGTTTGACAGATACCAGTGAAGTCTCGCTCAGTGAAATTTCGACACACTATTTCCCTTTTTTTAATACTGTAAAGCTGCTTTGACACAATCTTCACTGTAAAAAGCGCTGTATAAATGACATCTACACACTCTCAACCATGCTTTTACTACAAAGGAAATAAAAAAAAAAAAACATGGTTTTGCTACACTAACCTTAGTTTAACCATGGTATTTGTAGTAAAAGTGTGGATGTAGGGGAGCGCGGGGCACAGACTAACACGGGGTTAGTTGAAAAACACGTGGTTTGAATATTTCTACACATGCTAGCATAACAAAATTTACAGTATTTACTAGTTGCCATATCAACACTCTATAGAGAAAAAAGTGCGCCAAAATTCAAAAATCTTTTGAAGATATCGCTGAACATTAACTTTAACATAGCAAAAGTACATTTCTGGCTGAAGTAAATTTTTCATCTCAGTTTTTAGTATTCATTTAAAATGAGACAAATCTGCTCGAATCTCTTTAATAAATCTTTAATGCTTCGTTAAGAAGACTCTAACTAGCTGTGCATCAATTTAAAAAAGTTACACAGGTTCATAGAGGTCAAAAATATCAGTGTCAAAAAACACTTGAAGCTTGGTAGTACAGACTTTAGCTTGGTCTCATTTT
Source organism: Acrossocheilus fasciatus (assembly GCA_036784905.1). Lineage (NCBI taxonomy): Eukaryota > Metazoa > Chordata > Actinopteri > Cypriniformes > Cyprinidae > Acrossocheilus > Acrossocheilus fasciatus. The sequence goes on from CM071957.1 coordinate 34,143,674, forward strand.
AAAGAAGATCCTTGGCAGATTATTGCTGAAGTTAAAAAAAGTTATAGAGGCTTAAGTTTATGAAAAATTCATGAGCAATTTCTTATATAAAATATACAGTATCTCACAGAAGTGAGTACACCCCTCACATTTTTGTAAATATTTTATTATATCTTTTCATGTGACAACACTGAAGAAATGACACTTTGCTACAATGTAAAGTAGTGAGTGTACAGCTTGTATAACAGTGTAAATTTGCCGTCCCCTCAAAATAACTCAACACACAGCCATTAATGTATAAACCGCTGGCCACAAAAGTGAGTACACCCCTAAGTGAAAATGTCCAAATTGGGCCCAAAGTGTCAATATTTTGTGTGGCCACCATATTTTCCAGCACTGCCGTAACCCTCTTGGGCCTGGAGTTCACCAGAGCTTCACAGGTTGCCACTGAAGTCCTCTTCCATTCCTTCATGACCACATCCCGGAGCTGGTGGATGTTAGAGACCTTGCGCTCCTCCACCTTCCGTTTGAGGATGCCCCACAGATGCTCAATAGGGTTTAGGTCTGGAGTCATGCTTGGCCGTCCATCACCTTTACCCTCAGCTTCTTTAGCAAGTGTTTGGGGTCGTTATCATGTTGGAATAGAAGGGAGGGGATCATGCTCTGCTTCAGTATGTCACAGTACATGTTGGCATTCATGGTTCCCTCAATGAACTGTAGCTCCCCAGCGCCGGCAGCACTCCTGCAGCCCCATTTATATATTTGCTTTATACAACAAACCTGAGGAAATGGCACCATCTGGTAAATAAATTGTAAAAATTTAAATTTTGAAGCCATGCCAACAGAATGAAAGCCTATTAACAAAGACTTGCATCATTTTATAGTTAAATGGCCCTGGGATTAAAAAATGGCATTTTAATGGGGACATTTTTGTCCTTAAGGTCCTGAGTGTTACTATTTTTTGTACCTAGTGTAAAATAAATGTATTAAAGTAAATGCAGGTGAAATATTAAAATTCTAATAAAAATACACACTTGTGCCCAAATGTATGCAGTTGGCATTAACACAGGCAAAACTGTCAAAAAAACTAAACAGAAAAAGACAAATGTCCATAAGGATGCACAAGGGTTAAATTCCAGTTGCGCAGATGAGGAACGTCGTAACACTGTTACAGTGTGCCCCGCTGTTATTAGAGCTATTACAGCTATTATATGACACTAGCGATGTAATTTACACTGTTTACTTTTATGAATCTAAATGAGAAACGGGTGAATGAAGACTGACAGCCAATGTTTAATGTTCAGAAATGATTATTTGAAGAAATGTAAAGCATGGTTTATGTGTCTGGTGTTCAGTGAGAGCTGTGTGTGGAGGAAGAGGAGTGTATCTGCGTGTTTTTCTGAATGTTTCTTCATCTATTTGGCCACGTATCGTTATGAAGTATAGTGTATAGCTGTGTGTCTCAAGCATGGTTGCAATGCGTTCATGATCAAACTCCAAAATGACTTTATTTTTAATTCTTTACAAAATGCCACTTTTTTATTTGAAAAAGTTAATAATTTTATTTTATTGACAAAATATTTTAGTTTGTATTGCATTTTTTTCTTCATTAGATCAGATAACATTTTAAGCTGTCATATGATAATGTTACAATGTAGTCCACCTACGGGGCATGTTGTCACATTACACTTAAATTATTTTGGGGTAAATAAAGAAAAATGTATACACTGTAATAAACAAAGCAACATATTTGTACTAGACAAGTGTGATTTTTTTTTTCACACTGAACCCCACGTGCATTTACACAAACTGATAAAGTCAAAAAGTGTCTGAAAATCGTGTCCTTTTTAAAATGCTCTGTTAGTGACCCGCCGATTTTACACTGCAATAAATACAGCTTTATCTGTTTCCTCTAATAAAAGCTAAAAGATGTTCACCTCATCAGCAATACTGCATACATTTAGTTTGATTTGAATTGTTTAAAACAATTGAAATACTATGTGGCCGGTGGAAAATAATGAGACCAGCTCTATAGTAAAATATTTATCTGATAACTCTTTTTTGTTTTTATCTTGATATATTTATTCTAAAACATAGCAAGAGTATTGGATGATTTTTAGCAATAAAAATTAATGTATGGCACAAATGGCATTTATAATCCTTATCTCATATTTCCTTAATGTCTTTAATCTTTGACGGGGTTAAGCATGCTGTCACCTGGATGGGAATATGAATATAAATGATATGCAGATGAGGTTATGTAGTGAAACTAGGCGTTGTAAGCTCCATATACGGAGATTTCTGGGAGTCGCCACACAATCTTTATAAAGGGATTTCCGCACAGGTTCTGGCTTTTAACTTGTGTGCGTACGTACACTTTTAGATTGAAATCTATGGAGTTTCATAAATGAGATCCCTGATCTGAAGTTACGGTTCATAAATCATTCAGATCGGCACTTTTGAGTGGGTGGGCGAATCCTATTTTCTGATTTCTGTTTTTTTTATTAAACAGTACAAAACATCAAACCATTAAGACAGTACAGTTATAAAAAGAAAAAGTACACAGATACAAATCCCATAAGAAAATTAAATGTGGTTTATTAAAGTGTAGTAACCATGTTTTTTTCACTGCTTTAGGATTCACAGAAGTTTAGATAGTTTGCATACACACGTCTGAATGAAGAAAACAGACGTTTGGAGCAGATTCTGTGTTTCTGTATGTTACATTAGCTAGCAGAAAACACAAAGTATTTCCAAGATCTGAGGTCAGTTATCCCTCGCTGCTTTCAGTGTGGCTTCTGCCCCTTTAGCACTGAATAAAGCATACAGTCAGCACCTGAGAGGATCTCTGTAATAGCTTGTACGGTGTTGTTCCAGCCGTTAGTACAGCGTTACAGACGTTTGAGAAAAACAGCACCTTTAACGCTTTTCAAGGATGCAGACGGACAAACTGACGGCCACATTATCCAGCGCTCTGATGAGATGACCCCGTCCAGACAATAAACACACCTGCAACCGTGTTCATTTAACACCTGGGATAGTTTATTGGTACACATACTATAAAACAGTATTAAAGTAGCAGGATAACAACAGTATTTTTTGAGTATTTTCATTGCTAGAAGTTTGACAAATACGATATATATTTATAAATACAAAAGCACTTACAGCATGGTTCATTGAGAAGCTACAGAAAGCTCAGGAGACAAACGAATAGAAACGGATGAAATTCAGAGCGCGACAGTTCTGCAAAAATAATCTGCTTTTCCCGCAAACTATAATATTAGAGCAAAATCTACGTGGACGTCGCACAACAGAAAACATTCAGCTAGTGCAAAAAGCTTCTAAGAAACCAAATGTAGTCTTAAACTACTCACTAGAATATATTTATATATGCATCTTCATATAAATAACCCCTTATTTTGGCATTTATCATGTAAAATAATAATTTAAACGTCCTACCTGACATATAGTGGCACATTTGTAAGCGATGGAGTTTTAAAGCACTTTGCATTCACACGAGATATGTGGTCACCGCCAAACACTTGAAAACATGATGCAAAGAAAACGAAGAAGAAGGGATGGAAAACTCACAACAACCAATATACAGAAAATCTCAAAAGCCCTCAAATAAAACCACACACCGGCAGGGATTTACACCGCAAAACATGATGCTTCCGTCTTGTTTTCCAGCACAAATAAACTTCCTTAAATCAGGATGCATTTCCTGGAGATACAAAGTCTTGATTTCTGAGAAATCTGAAGCGAGTTTAAGCTTAAAACGAGAACAAATGGACTAAACAACGTTTATCTGACCATCCACACATTTCATTATGATTCAGTTCTCAGAAAACAAGACTTAATATCGTTTGGCTGTTTAGTTATTTAACTGGTCGAAACGAGACAAAAGTGCGTAAGAACATGATTTATTTTGCAGCGTAGGATCACCTCTCTTTAAAACAAGTACCAGTAGATTACACCTGAAAATAAAAGAACACAAACACAAGTGCAACCAAAGTTCAGTGTCGTGCCGAATAGAAAGCAAATGGTTGCGTCGATGAGTCGCGTCCTTCCCAATCCGTGCGAGGAGGGTTCTCACGATAGCAGAACCAGCGATCCGCAAACTCCTTTAAAACCTCTAAAATAAAACAACACTCGGGTAAAACGAGGTGTGCGTCTGATCTTAAAAACGTACAGGAACAGATGAAAAACACTCGTGTGATCTGGCTTCCAGACGCGTCTACATTCGTAGTGTACAGAGGAAAGCTACATCGTCAAAGATCCTTGACATCCTAAGACATATAAAGTGCTCAGGACGGGAGAAAACGCTGTGACACTAATCAGACTCGTCCGTTCGCCCGACTCTGCTACGGTTTACTAGCTCAGTTAAGATACGACTTGAAGTTCACAAAGAACACTTTTGAGTTGTCGACCCATAATGGCTGCAGCACTGCTGATGAAGATGAAGATGATGATGGTGGTGGTGTAGAAAATCGTGTTCACCGCCTCCTCGGGAGCTGGTCTGAGCAGCGTGGGCGGAGCTACGGAGAGAGCCGGATTGGCTGGACGCCGCTGCAGAGGAGGAGTTATCCGCGGTGGGCGGGGCTAGAGCTGAGGTAGGGAGAATGGGCGGGGTTTACAGACTGCAGGGGTTCGGGAGCGGGAGTCGGGATGAAGCACAGATGAAGACGCTTCGCTTGGCTTCAGTTGCCGGATGGAGCGCTTACACCACCGTGGCTGGTCTGCGGTCCATGTCCTCCTCCAGCTTCACCATCTTCTGCATGTCTTTGGCCTGGAGAAGCACAGCAGATTTACACTGCGTTCCTTCATTTAGAGTTACGCATCAGTGACTTAAATGCTGTTCAGAACGAGTGTGAATGCGCACCAGCTAATTTTGATTTGAGCTACAGGCAAAAAAAAAAAAGTGAAAAATGTCACAAAAATGGGTTCATTAAGCCCTCGTCCCAATGCTCCAAATAGTAATTAAACATCTAAAATGATCTTTATTTGCTTGTTTTCTGAGACTGCGCACAATCCTGATAAACATACACAGAATTACAGGATTTAAGTTCAAGCAAACATAATCTGTTATGTCTTAAGTTAGTGTTTTGGAGCGTTATCTGAGATCCGCGTGTTACAGGAGGTCTATACATCACTGCCATCTGACAAGAAAAGAATGCACTTGTTTGAACTGCTTTTGTGGTTTTAATAATTAATTTATTTGTAATGAACACACTAAAGTGATTTTTACATGCGATTATTTATTGTTCTTACTTGAATGCTTTTGTTTAGATGTAAAATGAAAAAAGGTAATGCATTATTCTTATATTTGTTCTGTTTTTTGTATCTGTTCTAATTTATAATAACTACTTTTGAAGGTTATGGAGATTTTTCATGAAGAAGAATGTGAAAATGGAAATATCTCATTTTTTGCTCATTGTGACTCGTTTTGCCAGCACAGGTCACAGATTGTTAAGAGGTGTATTCAGGTACTAAATTAAATTGATTAGCATTTTTTTTTCTTGTGTGAAACTTTGTAATGAAGATCATAATGAAGAGGGAAAAAAGTAGTTTAGCATATTGTAGGGCTGTACGATAAATCATAATGTAATCATAATCACGATTTCTGCTTCTCCTGATTTATTAAGTGAAATCATCTGTGATATTTGCCTGCTGGTTATTTATCCTGAAAATATTTAATCTGAATTTATCTTGCACTGGTAACGAGCCTCCACGAGCGTTCATGGCTGCGGTTGCCAGAGCTTTTCTCTTAAATCGATACATTTTCCTCCAGTGTTTCACTTTATCTTCTCAACCTGGCAACCGCGCGCGCACACACACTCTCTGCATTACAGAAAAAGCAGAAAACACCGCACACACGTAAGCTGGAGTTTAACAATCTCTTCTGACATATTCTGCTCTGATAATAGTGTCTGTTCTCTTTCACACAGTGAAAATGTTGCTTTATAATTAATTATATTTTTTGAGCAAAATAACAGTGATTAATAGTTTAACCGTTATCGTGCAGCCCCAGTATATTATTTTCTTTATTCAGCCAATTAAAAAAAGAAGCAGTAAAGCAGCAGAAAATAAATATTTGAAAGGAAGAAGGGGACATGTATGTGTCACATGACAGGAAAACCACAGACAACCGAATCGTCTGATGACTCACTGAATCAATCTAGTGATTCGTTCACTCTCTGAACATTTCGGAGCGGTTTCTGACTCTCTGAACCGCAGGCCGTTACTTTCATCATGTTCAACTACTAAAATATGAATTAATGGAATCATTAAGTAGTGGAATCAGAATCATTATTCTTATATTGATGATTCTCTTCCCAAATCATCCTGGTGTTCAGACTCAATGAGCTCAATATCACACGCACCGCTCCGCTTCTCTGTTAATAAAGGACTCGATGCTGCTGCTGCGGACTAACGGCGCGTGACTCACGGTGTGAAGAGCTCATGTGGGCCCTTCAGGACAGCGATGAGAGTCGTTTCATAACACCACTGACAGCAGAGCGCAGCGTGTGTTTGAACACACAGAACAATGGTGTGATGACCGCAAGTCATACTGAAACTCTGAACAGGTTCATAAATTCATCAGGCTTGATTAGTATATATATATTTCGCTCTCTACAGGTTTACCACGGCAGTCTGTGTTATCATTATTACAGTGTTCAGCCATACACCGGTTCCTTTACATTACTCGCTGCTGTTTTGATTGTCCTTTACTATTTATTTCAGATCCTGAGAGTCTCTAATATCTGATCCTGTCAAATGTGCAGTGTTTAATAAAGTTCCCTCACCTGCAGTTGTCACTGAGTAAATCTCTGTTTAGTAATAAGAGTCAATCAGAGAGAAAGGAGACAGAGGAGAGCAATGAGCGAGCCTACCTTGAGTCTGACTGTTTGCATGATGTGATTTCAAAAGCTGTTCAAAGAAAAGGCAAATCATATTTAAGGAATGGCTTCAGACGTCACGTGTGCAGAATATGAGTAATGGAGGACAAAACACAAATCAAATGAAATCAAAGGAGGGCAATCCCCGGCTCTGAGCGTGAACGACAGCCGGCCCGAGCTTTTACCTGCTCGTTGAACTTCTCGAGTTTCTCCAGCTGCTCTCGCTGAGATTTCTGCAGCTGCTCCAGCTCCTTCGCCTGCTTCATGGCCAGCTGAGGAAGAACATGGACGTCAACATCATCATCTTCACAGGATTCATGTTCTACATGCACTTCATAACATTCATTTAACAGATGCTTTCATCTGAAGCCTTTCACAAGTGATTTATATACAGAGAATCACAATAATTCTGCAACATTACAACCGTTATTTTACTGTTTATCTCTGTGAAGCTGCATTGAAACACTCGGCAAAGTATACAGCGCTGTAGAAATAAATGCGACTTGACTACTGCATCATTTCAATGAAAAAATAAATAAATAAAAATACATTGCTGCAAAAACTCCTAATCTCAAGAAATAGGCTTCAGTATCTTGAGATATCCTACAGATATTCATTACCTTTTCATTCATTTCACAAAAACAATACCTCCGAGTATGGAAATAACTTTTACTGAACCTTCTGATCAAACTGCAAAAAACGGATGCTCTTCCTCAGTATTTTTGTCTTATTTTCTAGTGAAAATGTCTAAAGATCCAGATACATTTACTGGAGAAACTGACTGAACATATGAAGTCTCAAAAAAAGATCAAAATGAGTTTACGATTATTTACTGCCGTGACTTCATGAATTTCAGACTTTCTGCTCTGATTTAATTTGTGGAAGGGTGAATTAAGACCCACAGAAAGTCTGTCTTTTGATTTTGGGACTGTGTTTACTCCTACTCGTACATCAACAAAATCATCTTGTGACCTCTTGAACAAAAACCAATCTTCACAGATCATCCGCTAGCACTGAAGACCATCAACCAACCCTTTTTCTCTCCTCCAGGAACTTTTTGGTGTTGCTGCTGTTCAGCTCCCGAACTCTCCTGCAACACAAACACACCGAACCCATTAAACTGTGACAAACGATGGTTCATTGATCACACCGCAGCGTCCGTGTGTCGTGTCACACCTCTCACGCTCCGCCTTGTTTTTGATGCTCTTGTCCTGGCTGATGGCTTTGCTGTTCTCCATCGATGTCTTCGCCTGATTGGCCTTCATCTCTTTGCTTTGCCTGTCGATCGATCACAATACAGACATGTTCAGAACACAATCCAGAGAATCAGTGATGAATATGAAACATCATCTCATACTCAAGGGTCACGGCTCTTTCTCATGGAGATTCGGCAACAGAACAAACGGAGAACGGGTTCATGCGAGGGGAATTATCCATGTAATTAATAAAGACTCTTGAGCTGAATGGACGGGCCGCTCTCCTCCTGAACTTACAGAGACTCATGCAACATTAATGCCTGTTAATTATGGCAGCCGGCCTTGTATCTCCATCCTAATGAGACTCCACATCAGCATTATAAAGAGGAGAACACTGGCCTAGATGAATATATTCATGTCGTGTGTTAATCAGATTCAGCAGATATTAGCATACTATGCTCAACCGTAGTACTCACTACACTCACTGCTTTCGTCATAAACAAACAATACAAACAGGTTGATTCCATTCACAGATTTTGAATATAGGTGCAATGTGGTGATAAAATATTTTAGCGCTGAGAACACCTAGGAAACGAAAGGTAATGATGATAATAGTGTAGTGATAATAGTGATGATAGTCATGGTGGCAATTATAATGATGATAGTGATGATAGTAACAGTAGTGACAGTAGTAACGGTAGTGATGGTAGTAATGATAGTGATGGTAACGATTATAGTGATGGTAGTGATGATAGTGACGGTAGTGATGATAGAGACAGTAGTGATGCTAGTGACGGTAGTGATGAAATTGATAGTCTTGGTAGTGATGGTAACGATTATAGTGATGGGAGTGATGATAGTGATGATAGTGATGGTAGTGATGGTAGTGATGATACAGACAGTAGTGATGCTAGTGACGGTAGAGATGAAAGTGATAGTCTTGGTAGTGATGGTAACGATTATAGTAATGGTAGTGATGCTAGTGACGGTAGAGATGAAAGTGATAGTCTTGGTAGTGATGGTAACGATTATAGTAATGGTAGTGATGCTAGTGACGGTAGAGATGAAAGTGATAGTCTTGGTAGTGATGGTAACGATTATAGTAATGGTAGTGACGATAGTAACGGTAGAGATGAAAGTGATAGTCTTGGTAGTGATGGTAACGATTATAGTAATGGTAGTGATGGTAGAGACAATAGTGATGATAGTAACAGTAGTGATTGTAGTGATGATAGAGACAGTAGTGACGATAGTAACGGTAGAGATGAAAGTGATAGTCTTGGTAGTGATGGTAACGATTATAGTAATGGTAGTGATGATAGTGACGGTAGTGATGATAATGATAGTCTTGGTAGTGATGGTAACGATTATAGTAATGGTAGTGATGGTAGAGACAGTAGTGATGATAGTAACGGTAGTGATGATAGTGATGGTAGTGATGAAAGTGATGATAGAGACAGTAGTGATGATAATAACGATAGGGATGAAAGTGATAGTCTTGGTAGTGATGGTAACGATTATAGTAATGGTAGTGATGATAGTAACGGTAGTGATGAAAGTGATAGTCTTGGTAGTGATGGTAACGATTATAGTAATGGTAGTGATGGTAGAGACAGTAGTGATGATAGTAACGGTAGTGATGATAGTAACGGTAGTGATGATAGTGATGGTAGTGATGGAAGTGATGATAGAGACAGTAGTGATGATAATAACGATAGGGATGAAAGTGATAGTCTTGGTAGTGATGGTAACGATTATAGTAATGGTAGTGACGATAGTAACGGTAGAGATGAAAGTGATAGTCTTGGTAGTGATGGTAACGATTATAGTAATGGTAGTGATGATAATAACGATAGGGATGAAAGTGATAGTCTTGGTAGTGATGGTAACGATTATAGTAATGGTAGTGATGATAGTAACGGTAGTGATGAAAGTGATAGTCTTGGTAGTGATGGTAACGATTATAGTAATGGTAGTGATGGTAGAGACAGTAGTGATGATAGTAACGGTAGTGATGATAGTAACGGTAGTGATGATAGTAACGGTAGTGATGATAGTGATGGAAGTGATGATAGAGACAGTAGTGATGATAATAACGGTAGGGATGAAAGTGATAGTCTTGGTAGTGATGGTAACGATTATAGTAATGGTAGTGATGGTAGAGACAGTAGTGATGATAGTAACGGTAGTGATGATAGTAACGGTAGTGATGATAGTGATGGTAGTGATGGAAGTGATGATAGAGACAGTAGTGATGATAATAACGATAGGGATGAAAGTGATAGTCTTGGTAGTGATGGTAACGATTATAGTAATGGTAGTGATGATAGTAACGGTAGTGATGAAAGTGATAGTCTTGGTAGTGATGGTAACGATTATAGTAATGGTAGTGATGGTAGAGACAGTAGTGATGATAGTAACGGTAGTGATGATAGTAACGGTAGTGATGATAGTGATGGTAGTGATGGAAGTGATGATAGAGACAGTAGTGATGATAATAACGATAGGGATGAAAGTGATAGTCTTGGTAGTGATGGTAACGATTATAGTAATGGTAGTGACGATAGTAACGGTAGAGATGAAAGTGATAATCTTGGTAGTGATGGTAACGATTATAGTAATGGTAGTGATGATAATAACGATAGGGATGAAAGTGATAGTCTTGGTAGTGATGGTAACGATTATAGTAATGGTAGTGATGATAATAACGATAGGGATGAAAGTGATAGTCTTGGTAGTGATGGTAACGATTATAGTAATGGTAGTGATGATAGTAACGGTAGTGATGAAAGTGATAGTCTTGGTAGTGATGGTAACGATTATAGTAATGGTAGTGATGGTAGAGACAGTAGTGATGATAGTAACGGTAGTGATGATAGTAACGGTAGTGATGATAGTGATGGTAGTGATGGAAGTGATGATAGAGACAGTAGTGATGATAATAACGATAGGGATGAAAGTGATAGTCTTGGTAGTGATGGTAACGATTATAGTAATGGTAGTGACGATAGTAACGGTAGAGATGAAAGTGATAATCTTGGTAGTGATGGTAACGATTATAGTAATGGTAGTGATGATAATAACGATAGGGATGAAAGTGATAGTCTTGGTAGTGATGGTAACGATTATAGTAATGGTAGTGATGATAGTAACGGTAGTGATGAAAGTGATAGTCTTGGTAGTGATGGTAACGATTATAGTAATGGTAGTGATGGTAGAGACAGTAGTGATGATAGTAACGGTAGTGATGATAGTAACGGTAGTGATGATAGTAACGGTAGTGATGAAAGTGATAGTCTTGGTAGTGATGGTAACGATTATAGTAATGGTAGTGATGGTAGAGACAGTAGTGATGATAGTAACGGTAGTGATGATAGTGATGGAAGTGATGATAGAGACAGTAGTGATGATAATAACGGTAGGGATGAAAGTGATAGTCTTGGTAGTGATGGTAACGATTATAGTAATGGTAGTGATGGTAGAGACAGTAGTGACGATAGTAACGGTAGTGATGACAATGATGATAGTCATGGTAGTGATGGTAGTTTAGCGTACAGTAAATACACGTGTGTCGGTAGTGTCTCTCACCGCTCGTGGATGAGCTTGAGCTGCAGTGTCTGCTGCTCCTGAACGCTGGCCAGCAGCTTCTTGAGGAGCTCACACTGCTGCGTCACATGGGCGTCCTTCATTTCCTGTTCCTCTGTGCTGTGACAGTTGATCATCTCTGACCACTCTTTAGTGTGCTGCGCCACCATGTCCTTCACCTGAGAGGAAGAAACACCAGCACAACAGACACGCTTGCTGACAAACTCTACTGTGAATAAAACTGTGAAGCGATGATCTAAAACAATTACAGTGACATTTTCACAGTGGTTTTGTATGCGCTGTAGTTTTGTTCAGAATTCAGGTAATGCACTTGTAAACAAACATGTGAATCAGACTGTAAAGTTTAGGCTTCATATAAACAGAACTTTCAAAAACTGAAATCAGTTCAGAATTATTTACGAAAATTAGTGCATGTAAACAAACCTACTGAAGCTAATTCTTATACTGATTCCTGCACACGTGCTAAAGCCAGTCAGAACAGAGCATGTGATTATGCCATTGTTGCGTGTAATATGGCCAAATGCTCCACGGGCGAATAAGTAAGTTATAAGACACAAAGCATGATGGGATTTTCTTCCGTACCTTTTCTTTATGGTCTGTCGTGAGCGTCTCGACCTTTATGGCCGTCTCCTTCTTTAGCTCGGAGCAGTTGTTTTCACTAAAACGGAGAACAATAACATCAGGACTGAATGACTGAGATGATGCAGAAGAGGCAGCTGATGTTTCCCATCATGCTTCACTCACCCTCTCTTCTTGATGGCCTTCTCCAGCAGCTTCTCCAGCGTGAACTTCTCCTTGTCATGCTGAGCCACCATTTTGTCCACCTGTGTGCAGTGTGATTTCTGCATGGCGTTGTGTTCCTGCGAGCAGAAGACATCATCTCATCATCCGCGGACAAGAATCCTTCCAGAAAGAAACAGTGTTCTAATGATGGTCTGACCGTGTCACTGACCTTAGTGTGACGCTTCTTTAGCGTGTTTAGTTCCTTCTGCTGCTTCTTCATCAGTTTAATGAAGGTCTAGAGAAAAGAGATTTGTGGGATTTCCGAGGTTTATTCTTTCAAAAAAACACTTTACAAAAAGCCAAACTACAAAGAGTGAAATGCAGAAATCAAAACGAATCAGTCAATCCTGAACAAACTGACTAACAATAATGAATCAGACTTTATAATGTTTTGATTATTGACATTATATCATGACAAAAACCCCAATGATGCAGCATTTCATCTCCAGCACTGGTGCAAAATAATCCGATACTGTGTACATGAATGTTTTACCTTCATCTGCTTCAGATCTTCAATGTTCACCTGATTCACAATGGCAGAATTATCTGGAAACAGAAGAAACAAACAACTTCAACGATGCAAACCGTATCGTCAGACCTGCTGAATTATTCACAACTTTCATGAACTAATGTTAAATATCCAAATATATTGTCTCTTTAGCTTTGTGTTATATTGTGATCATGTGTGTGTGTGTGTGTGTGCATGTGCACGAGTGAGTGTGTGTGTGAGAGAGAGAGAGAGAGAGAGAGAGAGAGAGAGAGAGAGAGAGTGAGAGTGTGTGTGTGTGTGTGTGTGTGTGTGAGAGTGAGTGTGTGTGTGTGTGTGTGTGTGTGTGTGCATGTGCACGAGTGAGTGTGTGTGTGAGAGAGAGAGAGAGAGAGAGAGAGAGAGAGAGAGTGAGTGTGTGTGTGTGTGTGTGTGTGTGTGTGTGTGTGTGGGTGTGCATCTCACCGCGTTTGCTCTCGCTGACGTTGTTCTGTGTGGCGTTCACCTCGGAGCTGCTCTGCGGCGTCACGTTAGCCTTCACCTGATTCACTTTTCCCTTCTTATCGCTCTTGCTGTTTTCGTTGGGAACGTCTGCGATGTCACTCTGCACCGCCAAAACAAACACACATCAGGACACACACACATGCACACACACACACACTTCAGAGACTCAACATTAAACGCACCGTCTCAATCCCGAGAGCTCGCATCTGGTCGGCACGTTTCTCTGCGATGGTGAGGAACTTCTTTGGATCAGAAAGAGCATCAACGATGGCTGGAAAACACACAATCACACTGATATCAGCCGCCGTGAGACAACACACAACTGAACGAAACCAGCAGAACGTGATTCCAGCTCCACCGCGTCACATGATCAATAAGCAGATCATATTCTCAACTAATTACAAAAAACGCAAATAACATGTAGTCAGACCCAGAGAGACAAAAAAAACATAATTCAATATAAATATTTAAATCCTCCAGAGTAATGAATGAATTATAATTCCACTCTTCAGTTTAAACATTCATTTAAATGACAGTAACGACTGAAACTGAACGACTCGTTATGAACACTCAATTTGACTAATCCTCATCGAGACAGATATATATATATATATACACACACACACACACACACACACACACACACACGTTTATGCAAGTATAGGTATGTTTATATTTTTAGATTTTAACATTACATTTATTTTATAGATTTATTTGATTATTTTCATTATTGTTTCCCTTTTGCCTATGTTTATATTAATTTCATTTAAACTTTAATTTCTAATATTTTTTTTTTTTTTCCCTCACCTATGCATCATAAAAAGTATAAATTGTTAAAAAAAAATTAAAAATAAACCAAAAGAACTAAAGCTGTTTCAGGTTCGCAGACTCTGTGCGTCTCGGTGGACAAGCGCTTGTGAGCGTCAGCCGCTGCACCCGTGATGTCACTTCCTGTCACTAGCTAGGTTTCCATCACCCTGTTTTTATGCGCATTTTTAAGTACCACATCAGAAACGAGTGATGGAAACGCCAAATTACGAATAAAAATCCCTTAATTCACAAAAATAAAAAGTATGCTCTCTTGAGGTGGTTTTTGACGAGAAAGGGTTAATGTGAGTAATGGGAGATGGAAACGCATTTGCCGAGTAAATTCCTCCATGCGCATCAAAAACAGTCATGTGACGGCAAACCTGACTAACCAGCAGAGCGATCTCGTTCCACAGCATCTGAGATGTTGTTATGGTCGTTCTGAAATGCCCGAGCAGTCTGCCATCAAAGTATTTCTGTATAATTGCCTCCCAGAACTGTTAGACCACTGTGTTCCCAAACAGCAGCCTCCACCTCCGAAAGCATTCATTGTTTCGTCTGCGCACTCTGAGGCGCAAGTCATTTATTACATATGAAAATGATTATATTCAATGGCTTCTGCTGCTTTTCTTAGTGATATATAGTGCCAGTTCACCAGGAAGTGACGCTTTAGTTCTCTTTGACTCATTGGATGGAAATGGTGCTTATTCGCAAATGTTTTATATGATATTCCAATTTTGCACATAAGTGAGTGAGTGTGTGTGTGTGTGTGTGTGTGTGTGTGTGTGTGCTCACCGCCGAAGCCGTCTGGGACGTATGTCTTCAGGACGATGTTGCAGAAGACGGTGGGCAGCGAGAGCGGCTTGTTCCCCTCGTTGCGCAGCGAGATGTGTCGGTAACCGGCCTGCAGTCCGTCCAGCGGCAGGATCCTCTGACCGATCAGCTTGTTGTTGTCGTCGTACACAGCGATGCGCAGCACGGCCAGATCCGGCAGGATCACCTGACCACAGACCAGAGATCACATGATCAGCGGCCGGTCTGACCGCAGCTTCGGGATTGAAGCAGGGCAAACACAGAGGCATGATGGGATACGACACACGCCGCTCACGACACTAAACCCTCCGCCGCTGTACAGTGAAACCCTCACCGGACAACAAACACACAGCAGTGAACCAAAACCTCGATTAATTGAAGACTTTACCTCGATTGTGATTAGGGCTGCACGATTACTCGAATGCGAGGATCAAGCGCATCTCGTCAGTAAAGGTTCTGTGATCAGCAGTAAACCTCCATCAGCTGCTTTCAGACGGAGCAGCGTTTACTACACAGAGCCGGAGTTCTCTGACAAGCTACGCAAAACAATAGCAGATTATTTAATCACGCGATAATGAAATCGAAGAAATCGTTTGCGATAATGACAGCTGTTTGCGTAGCTTCTCAGTGAAGCACGGCTCTGTGTAGTAAACGCTGCTCCGTCTGAAAGCACGTGAAAATCCCACATTTAATAACATGTTTTTACTCCAAACTCACTTCATAACGTCAGTCGAGTGTTTGAAATAAACCCTTCTGTGAGATGATGTGGCACAGAATAAGGCACGCAACATATTTCATAGTTTTCTAAGCAGTGATACAGGCATTGCATTATTACATACGTTATTAAAATGAAAGTTATAGTAATAATTATGATAAGAACTCAGATAAATATTGTCGTAGTCATGTGTTTATTAGTCACGTTGAATCAATGAAAGCAGTTAAATCTTCTGTTTATTCAGTGAATGCCTGGAGTCTCTCTGGCCTTCAGATGGAGATTTACTACTGATCACAGAAGCGTGCTTCACTGAGAGACACGCACGACGATCACAGCTTCTGCCTGATCACCATTCAGATTTAATTGCAATTTATCGTGCAGCCCTAATTACGGTTATTGAACAATTTAAAATTTAAAAAATAGTTAATTAAAGGTTTGTACTGTAAATATAGCTACTCAACTATTAAAGGTGGGATATTAATTTTCTAATGAAAGAGTGCAACGGTCACGTCCGTATAGCGTCTAATACGGCAGTATG
>CM071957.1:34167500-34173492 GCA_036784905.1 Acrossocheilus fasciatus
AATGTTAAGTTCACACTAGAGGCTAGTAACTACTTGCTAGTTTGTAACTAAATGTGTACTTACTTCGGTTGCACCAGCTGTTCGTTAAGCAGGACGTACGTTAGCTAGTAGTTCTTAAACTCTCCGTAAAGTAATGCGTAGACGCATAAAATGACGTTTACCCTAAATCATCCAATAGAAACCTTCAAATACGCGAGCAGAACTTGTTTAAAATGTTATTGATTTTAATTAATCCTTCATTCTAACTTCTTTCGCCTCACGTATACTAACGGTAAAAACAAGTTTCCATTAATAACGATACATTAATAACATTAGTCTATATGTACGCTATTTTTATATGTAAATAACATTCAGAAACTGTAATTGAAATAAGGATCAATAAATACTGAAAGAAAAAAAAAACATAAGAAATGCCATTTATTTATTATTTCATCTGACATGCGCAAACACGGACCGAAGTGCACAGAGGCGCGCTGTAGATGGGGTGTTGAAGACGGGCTAAAAAAGAAACAAAGTACTTTTCTTCACATATTGTTCTCTCTTAATATGTACGTGAGTGTAAATGTCAGCAGCATCATATATGCCTAAAGGATTGGAGGTTGTCAGGTAAAAGAAGAGCATATTGATGCAATTCACTCAGTCTGCTATTTTATTCCAACCGTTACTCCTGACCAGACGCGTCCGTAAATATTTAGTTTATACGTAGAGTTACACTTCAACTAAGTGTAATGGTGCAACGAAAAAATATTTAGTAGTGCGTAAGTTGTAACTTACTGCCCATTTACGTCAAAACTAGGCTAGGTTGTAACTTACGTTCAGCTCGTGCAACCGGCCCCCGGGTCTCGAAAAAGAACACAACTTCTGCAGTTTGGCAGTATTTCGGGTTTCGACCGAACGAGAAGGGAGAGGCGGTAAATACAGACGAGGCAATTTGCAAATTGTGCAACAAAAAGGTGACCGCGAGAGATGGAAATACCTCGAACCTAAGGTGACACTGTCTGAGCCTTATGTCATAATTTTTTTATTATTCACGGTAATACCGTATACCGAGGTAAAATAGGGAGGAGGTTTGACGGTATCAAAATTTGGATACCGCCCAAGCCTACTACTACTATGTGGAGAAAGCACGTTTTCACATTAAAACTCTGAAGGTTCTGCCGATGCTGTAAAATACATAGATACTGGTCACCTACTACACAAATTGAAATGTGTTCCTCATACCTGCAAGGTAGTCTATGTGAAATGCATGCATGAGTCCAAGCTAAAGACAAAGCCTTTGGGTAACGTCTTCAAGAGTTATTGTGATGGACACCGTCTGCAGGTGCAGCTGGGTAGTTCCAGGGTGACGACTGTCTTCAGGTATGAGCCAGAGTGAAGTCCTCATATATGCTGGTGTCCTACAGCTGAACAGCAGAGTGAGAAGTTACAGAGTTATTTTTCTGTGAATAATTTTCTGCACCTATCCAGCACCTTCACATGGTCACCAGGCACACCAAAGCCTGTTAATTCAGTGGACCATGGACAGCACAGGCAGCGTGTGCTCTTTTGTGTTGTGGCACTTGAATGGTTTAAAAGCATTTGGATGAATAAGTAAAAAATTCTAACCTCCTCAACTCAAAATTTTCTAGTGAAATTGATCAAATAAAATTAGCAGAATTTCACTTGGGCCAATTGAAAAATTTAGATGTGACCAGTGTCACTAGAAAATTTTGAGTTGGGAGGTTAGAATTTTTTTACAGTGTAGCGGCACGTGAAACGATCATCTCTAGCTAATAGTAAATAAACACGAATGAACAATGTTGAAAGATACAGTACAACATACCGAAATGTATATTTCTCACACATAATATCGATCAATCAGTGAAGAGTTCAATAAAACAGCTGAAGAACAATTATGACATAACATTTACCTCAGGAAAGCCATTTAATTACCAGGGGCCTGTACCATGAAGCCGGTTTAGCTGCTAGCCAGGTAAGTTTCAGTTTAGTTTGCCCCAACTCTGGGTTTTAGGTACCATGAAAGTGGTTTGGCTTTTAGCAGTGTTCATCGCCATAGTAACTTACGCTCCAAAGCAGGTTATGTTCTGGTTTAGAGATCTCAAAACAAAATTTGACCAATCAGCTTCAAGGAAAGTGACACAATAAAGCCACTTCTCCAGTTTCTCTTACTCCAAATTAAAGGACGCTACATAATAAAACATTTTTAAAGATAAAATAATAAGATAAGATAATTATTTTATATTATTTATATAATTATTATACCCTTAATTCATTACACAAGCCAGCTTAGTTTAATAGTAATTATTAAGCTTTTATTTAAAATCAACGTAAACATATAGATAATATGCAATATAAATAAGTTTTAGAATCAATAGCTTTAAGCATGACTACATATGAGCTTAGATTTTTAAGTGTTTTTATACCTATAAACATTATAAACTCTATAAACTAACTTTACAACTTTTACTTGCACTTACTGTATATGGTAAGATGTTTTCTTTAAGTTTTCCTCATTCATGGATACATCGTGCTGTGTAAATGTGTTTAAATTCTTCATATTGTTCAATCTTCGCACTGTCTCTCTCACAAGAAGTGAATTACAGTTTTAAGGCATGTGATTGGCTGCTCATTACTGATGTCACACTTTCATGTGCAGGTGCTCCATTAACTCAGGATCAAGCCTGAGTTGACAGAGAAAGTTGATGATCAGCTTCATGGTACCAACAAAGCAGGATTGGACTGGTTTGGTTTTGTCGCCTCAAAACTAATCCTGTAACCCTGAGTTTGTTTAGCCAGCATCATGGTACAGGCCCCTGGTCCATAATAAACAGCACGTTAGTTGGTTAGAAAAAAGAGCTATAGAGAGTATTTAGCTAATTATGTGTAGGCCTACAATATTACATATTTATTATATTTTTACTTATATCATTAAATACAGTTGTTGTTATAATAAAAAACTCATTTATTTAATTTGAGTTATTTTTAACCTTAAATAATAGCCTACTACCAGCTGATAGGGCTGATTAGGTGAGGGGGGTTTTTTGTCTTGAGAAAAATTTATGCCTATTTTGTGTACCTAATATTTATTCAAATTAGTCAATATTGAATCAAATCACAAGCACTGAACTGAATTGAAATCGTGAAATTTGTGTCAAGCAATAATAAAAAACATAGCTTGGCAGAAATTGTACCATGTAAACATTGTAACATGTTGTCACTAAACCTAATACAATTCTGTTTAGTTACTAAAATGTTCTGACAATCACAATACACATATATGTATATATATACAGCGGGTGAAATAAGTATAGAATACGTTACCTTTTTTCTCAGTAAATATATTTCCAAAGGTGCTATTGACATTAAATTTTCAACAGATGTTGGTAACAACCCTAGTAATCCATACATACAAAGAAACCAAAACAAATAAGTTCAGAAATTAAGTTATGTGTAATAATGTGAAATGACACAGGGAAAAACTATTGAACACATGAAGAAAGAGAGGTGCAAAAAGGCATGGGAAGCCAAGATAACAACTTCTTCTTCTTGGTTTTTAACGGCGGCTGGCAACCAACGTAAATAGGTGCATTACCGCCTCCTTCTACTCCGCAGTGTGAAACAGAGATTTATATTCTATTTATCAAACCCGTCTCTCTAATAAAATCATAAAAGGCTTTATTATTTACTTCACTTGACCATTTTATTAAAACCTTAAAATTAAGCTCCTGAAATCCATTTTTCCTTAATTCTTCTATAATTTTTCCTCTTTCTTGTTCATACTTCCTACATTCAATAAATACATGAGGTATTGTTTCTTCAACGTTACAGTGTTCACATAATCCATTTGGATGTTTCCCTATTATTTTAAGAGTGCTATTTAAATTTGAGTGCCCTAATAACATTCTGTTAAAGATGACTCCTCTTTCCTTGACTTTCCTATACACTTTATACTTTGATTTACTTTATTTATTAAACTATAAAGGAATCTACCCTTTACCCCATTGTTCCACTTAACTTGCCATTCTTTATTCACTTTATTCCAAATTAGAACCTTAATCTCTGCTTTACTTAATGGAACTTGTATCTCTATTGTTTCTCTCTGTAATGCTTGCTTTGCTAATTTATCCACATCTTCATTTCCCCTTATTCCTATGTGTGCTGGGACCCATATAAAACTGACTGATGTACCATTTAGAATAATTCTTGAATGTATTTGTAGGATACTAAACAGAATATCTTGGCCACTTGATTTAAAAGATCTCAAACTCTTTAAGACTGAAATTGAATCAGAACAAATTAAAACATTCCCAGGTTTGTGTTCCTCTACCCACTGCATTGCCGAGAGCATTCCTATCATTTCTACAGTATAAACTGACAAATGATTAGAAGTTCGCTTTACTCCACTGATCCCCTGGTAGCCACTATCTTGTACTAAAAAAGCAGCCCCAGTTATTTGACGTTCTGGATCTTTTGATCCATCTGTATACACTTGTATATGCCGAGGGTAATGCCTTCTGGTATATATTGAAAATACAGATGTCAAATCAGCTTCTTTCTGATTTTTTAACTTCTAACAGATGCAAATCTACTTGAGGTGTTACATACATCCATGGTTCATATTCCTGAATAACAACTGTTGGGCTCATCTTGATATTATTTACTTGAATTTCTTCTGCATATATTTTACTAATCCACCCAAAACTTGTTCTACACCTTTCATTCTGTTCCCAACAATTCTGTAACACCATTTTTGTAGGATGATCATCTTTATGCCCCTGGAGATTAGCCCAGTAATTGACCGTTAATTGTTTCCTTCTAATTTCTAGTGGCATCTCTCCTATCAAAACTTGTAAAGCTGATATTGGTGTAGTCTTTACTGCTCCACAACACTGTCTCAACGCTTGAGCTTGAATTCTACTAAGTTTTTCTAACATGTTTTTTTGAGACAGAACCATATACCACACAACCATAATCAAACACAGACCGGATCAGTGCTATATAAATTGTTCTTAATGAAGAAGAACTTGTCCCCGTTCCTCTCCACTTACACATCTCATGATATTTATCACCTTCTGACATTTCTCCACTATTTTATTTATATGTTCACCCCAAGTAAGTTTAGCATCAAAATACATACCTGAAAACTTAAATACCTTCTCCCTTTCCAATGTTTTCTCATACATCTTCAAACTCACTTCTGGAGAACCCTCTTCCTGGAGAACATTACTGCTTTAGTTTTCTTCACTGAGAATTTAAACCCCCAATCATATGCCCATTCTTCTACTTTCCTAATTGTCTCTTGCATCTTCCTATTAATATATAAAATATTCCTTCCTCTTTTCCAGAGAGCTCCGTCATCTGCAAACAGAGACTTACCTATTTCTGGTTCTACTTGATTAAAAACATCATTGATCATTATGGAAAACAATACTGGACTTATTACACTCCCTTGAGGAGTACCATTTTCTATCTGGAATGCATTTGATACTTCATTTCCTATTCTTACCTGGATGCTTCTGTTCTCCAAAAAATCTTTTATCCAGTTATATATTTTCCCACCTATATTCATCATTTTTAATTTAATCAATAGTCCCTCTCTCCACATCATATCATAAGCCTTCTCAACATCCAAAAATACTGCTATTACTGACTCTTTATTTATCTGCGCTTTTCTAATTTCATTTTCTAAACATACTATAGAATCCATTGTTCCTCTTCCTTTTCTAAAACCACTTTGATATTTTGATATTAATCCTCTTTTTTCCAATAAATACGTCAACCTTTCCGTAATAATCCTTTCCATAATTTTACAAATATTCGATGTAAGAGCTATCAGTCTATAATTACAGGGCTTTGAAGGATCTTTCCTGGCTTTCTTATTGGTATTATTATTGCTTCCTTCCAAACTTTTGGAAGTCTTCCTTCCTCCCATACTCTATTATATAACTCTAAAATTTTCCCCACCGCCCTATCTTTAAGATGTCTCATCATT
>CM071957.1:34173592-34223592 GCA_036784905.1 Acrossocheilus fasciatus
ATATATCCAATCTGATCCTTACCTGGAGATGAATTCTTATTTGCATCACAGATAGCTCTCATCAACTCATCTCTGTTGAATGGGAAGTTAATTGTCTGGCCTTCCATTCCCCTACTCCTTACCAATGCTTCTATATTTCATCTCTTTGTTATTTCTCTCCTCCTCTTACCTTCCTCACTTAAGTTCCTTGACCCATGTATTTGTGCAAATGATTTTACTAGCATTTCCGCTTTATCTTTATCTGTTACAGCTATTTCTCCTTCTGACTCTAATACTGGATAATCCCACTCTTTCTTATTACCTTCCATTTTCTTAATCATACTCCACACATCACCTACTGGAGTTGTTCTTCCTATTCCACAACAAAAACCCCGCCAGCTTTCTCTTTTAGCTTGCCTGATAGTTTTCCTCACAACTGCTTGAGCTTTCTTAAATAAAATTAGATGATTATAATTATGTGTTCTCTTAAGAAGTTTAAAGGCCTTATTTCTATCTCTCACAGCTTTACTACACCTTTCTGTCCACCAAGGAACAGCTTTTCTTGTCATTTTTCCTTTGCTTTTTGGAATTGATTCTAATGCTGCTTCTAATATTACTGCATACACTTTTTCATTAAACTTGTCAATATCTTGATTTGAATCAATTGCAGCCATTTTTTCCTCGCACATTTCCTCAAATTTATCCCAATTTGCTTTTTCAAATACCCATTTTCCTCCTCTTTGAGTTACTGTTCAATCGGTCTCTATATTCAATGTTATAACAATTGGGTAGTGATTACTCCCAATGCTAGATTCCCCCCAAACTTCCCAATTACACTTACTAGCCAGATTATTCGACACTAGTGTCAAGTCCAATACAGACTCCATTCCTGTACAAACATCTATCCTTGTTCCCCTCCCATCATTTAAACATACCAGCTCTCTCTCCTCTAATAATTCCTCAACTACTTGACCATTGGCATTAATGTATCTTCCTCCCCATAGTGTATTATGTGCATTTAAATCCCCACACCATATCACTCTTTGTCTATCTTGACCATGTACTTCCTTTAACTTCTCTAACTCCAATTTTTTACATGGGTTATAATAATTTATGATAACTATCTCCTGATCTCTACCCCAATAGCAATATATTCTTGATCCCTTCCTCTTCCCAGTATTCTGTATGATATTTCTTGCTTAATAAATGTTGCACACCCACCACCATTCCCTTCTTCTCTATCGTGCCTTACTATACTATATCCTTTTAAAACAAAATCTAAACAACGTTTCATCCACGTCTCTTGAACACATACTACATCAGGTTTTATACTTAATTCTTCAATAAAATGCTTGAACTCCTGACCGTTTGCTATCAAAGATCTTGCATTCCACTGAATTATTGTTATCATCTATAAGTATAATCAAATTTCTTGACTTGATCTTATCTGAAGTTCATCTCTAACTTCTTCCCAAGTCAAGCCTTTCATTCCAAGATGATGTATTTCTGCTATAACAACTAACTGTGTCTTTTGTGTTTTTGATTCAATCCCAGCTGTACTATTTATAACTCCTGCAATAAATGTTACTATTTTTTTCTTTTCAATCATCATCATTTCTTCTGGAACTCCATTGTTTCCTTCAACTGAGACCCCTGACTGACAACTTTGATCTCTAGTTTGTCCTTTAACTTGTTTTGCTGCGTCCGCATATGTTATCTTTTTCTCCACCCTCCTTTTCTGAATCTCCATTTCCACTTTCATTACTTCACATCCTCTGAATGCTGCACTATGTGCCTCTCCACAGTTGCAACACTTTGGTTGTACTCCTTCCTCACACTTGCCATACTCATGGTTTCCTCCACAACGAGCACATCTACACTGTTCCAAACATCTTGTAGCAACATGCCCAAACCTTTGGCACTTAAAACATCTCACTGGTCCTGGTATATACTCTCTTACAATGTAGCTCATCACACCCAACATTACTCTTTTTGGAATTTCATTCCCTTGAAATTCTATTACTACTGTTTCAGTGTCTCTTCTGTTTCCATCTGCACCTGATTTTATCCTTTGCGCATTTACTATCGTCCCTCCCTTTAAGTTAACTTTAAACTCTTCCATACCTATATTGAGAGGAACACCAAAAATGATCCCTTTTTGTCCCCAACTTTTACTTTTATCTCCAACTCTGTTTGTGCTAACAACTTTAATCCCTCCCATCTCCTTCAGTTTGAGAGCCTTATTTGCTTGTTCTTCTTTATTACATCCAACTAGCAAATTTCCATCAGAAAGAACTTTAGCGAACTCAATATTTCCTATTTCTCTATTTATGATCTTAGTCAATTTTAATGGATTAATTTTGCTTACCCCAATCTGATCTCCAAACCTAACAATGCATTTTATGCTCTCTCTACTCATTCCATCAGACTCTTCTATATCGCTCCTCTTCTTCCGTTTTTCTCCCCGATTACTCCTTACTTCTTTCCAGCCATTTCCTACAGATTTTTCACTTTCCTCTTCGCTTCCTACTTCCATACTCCCTTCACTATCCCCCCACTCATACCTCTCTGATCCATTCACGGAGCAGTTGTGCCTTGCCACTGTTTCTTTCCGACTTCTCGCTGAAGCTTCCGTCATTTCCCATCCTTCCAAGATAACAACTGAAAACTATCAGTAATTAAAAAGCAATCCAGCCCCCTGTTAGTGCAAATTAATATCAGCTGGTTCAGTCCCAACTGATGGCCTACAAAAAGGTCTCATTGCCAAGGTGTCACACAAGACACATCTCATGATGGCTAAAAGCAAAGAGCTGTCTCAAGACCTTCGCAAGCTAATTGTTGCAAAACATAATGATGGCATTAGTTATAGGCGTTTGGTTTCTTTGTATGTATGGATTACTAGGGTTTTTACCAACATCTGGTGAAAATTTCATGTCAATAGCACCTTTGGAAATATATTTACTGAGAAAAAAAGGTAACGTGTTTAATACTTATTTCACCCGCTGTGTATGTATATGTGTATATGTATATGTATATGTGTATATGTATATGTGTATATATCTCTATCTGGTCATTTTAGTTAAATTTGTTTTTTTAAATATTTTTTTGTTTAGTTTACAGTGTAGCACAAGCCTTAATTTCAGAAGAAAAAAATATCCCTTTTATTGCACAAGGCTCTGTTTTTGTAATTAGTATTTTACATGTTTTATTATAATTTTGGACCTTTAAATAGATGCAATGCTGTAAAATCCATTAAACTACAACACTGTTAGACCTAAAGGTATCAAACCAACTGTAAATTACTCTGAATATTATTCCCTATAATGCACAAAGTTTGTGTAATAGAGGGAATAATATTCAGAGTAATTTATCTTTAGGTCTAAAAGTGTTCATTTAATGGATTTACAGTATTGCTTACATTTAAAGTCCCACAACTATTATAAAACACAAAATGCTAATTCCAAAAACAGAGCTTTTACTAATAGTTTGATATCATAATGTTACATTGTTTTATTGGCCGCCTTCTGAAATTAAGGCTTGTGCTATGCAAAGGGTGTTTATGTATATCTGAGTTGGTTTGGGCTAAAAACATGAAATGCACAGTTTAATGAGTATGAAACCGGATGTAAACCATAAACTAACTTTACCGCCGTAAAATAATCCCCTTCATTCGGAATGGGACGTGTTCATTTTGCGGTGTTTATATTACACGTACACAATTTTTCATTTACATTTCAAGAGAGTCGAAGTAAATAACTTACCCTTGTTCGACCACACGAAAGAAGAACGCAAAATCAAAATGTCCATTAAAATGTCCCGCGTGGCACCTTGCGTGTGCTCTTTGCATTCGCCTGAAATGGTATGAGAGTCATTATTAAAAACATGGTAAACTGAGTAACACATGTCCCAATTACCCCACCATTCTCTTTCTCGTCATTTATCTTAAATATCCAGTCAATGTGCAACATAATATACAGTTTGTCTTTATCACAAATAAATCGCTTCAGAATATGACGCGTTATTATCACGGGTTTATTTAGCTTCAATGACCACCTGATAAAACTTTAAACATTACTACCATTATAGTATTTTCCCTTGCATATTTACATAATGTCCAAGTAAATAACTTGCCTCCGCTCGACAACAAACAAGAACGCCAAACTGCATCTTCTACTGCGCATGCGCAAATAAACAAGATAAACAAAATAGGTGCACATTTTTTTTTTAATGCCAAAAATGAAAGTGTTCCTGTTATGTACTTGTTACAATGCAAAAAAAAAAAACAAGACATGGTTAACGAAAAATATGCAAACAAAATAAAGTGCCAGAGGGAAGAAAAAAACAATTATACAAGGTTAAACATACCTTTTCTACCTACTTCAGTGAATTTACTTGCAATGATTTAAGTAACAGGTACATGACAGAAACAGAACGTAATAAAAACTGAATAATGAAACTGTCAAAAATTAATAAATGGCAACAGCAAAAAAAAAACTAATGAACTGAATTAACTGTTCATAATTTTTACAGTGTAGCTTTTCTAACCCTGTTTTTGATTGACCTGTCTGTGTGCATGACCTCTTCCCTGTTTTTATTCATCTATACCTTTTCTGGGTGTATTCAACTGCTATTCCAACTGTAGTTTAATCTTCCATGAGGTTCATAAGGTTTTTCATAAAATGCTAGATAAACTGGTATTTGCTCTGTAGAAAAACACCTTTAACACAACTCTAAACAAATATTTTGTACTAAAATAATTCAGGTTGTCACTTGAGAGAATGAAGATACCCTTCTAAATGGCAACAAATATTTTGTCAAATTCAGATTGTCAAAGTTAGATTGTCCGTTGTTAATGAGATTAACTTAATCTGTGGTTACTCTACTTGGGGCACCTGTGTGAACTCAATGGTGTTGATAGAGGTATTTTTGGAGTGTGGACTAGTAGGGACATTACAGAATTTGAGGACTTTTTCTGTCCCACACATAAAATTCCAAATAATCCATACGCAAAATACTAAAACATGCACGTGTTGTGTAAACTACACTTGTTACAAATATAACCGTTTAAATACATTTGAATCTACTTTTCTGGTTTAATATTGTAGATATATGGTTCATGTCATTGTCTAAATAGTTTTTGATCATCAACATTTTTTAATTATATTAATTATGCACTGAAGTTGTGTCCCACAACATGCATCCAACCCTGTTACCGAAATCTATGTACCGTAGTCTGGCAGAGGAAGAGAGTGAGTCACATGAGGAAATTACATCATTAAGCCATTTGCTAACACCACGGGTAGAGCAAACGTAAGTCCTTTCCTTTATTTTTCCATTCTGTCCAGCTTTGATTGAGTGTGCCACTCTAACCAATGCAACCCTGTTACTTATGAGTCTGGTTCAGGCACATTCAGGAGCAGTGGTTGATCGATCTCAGCACTCAGCTGGAGTGTGAACGTGAAGAAGCTCAGCCAGGTAAGGTGGCGCCAATCCATGAAGAGATTTAAAAGTTAACAGTAAGATTTTAAAATCAATCCTGTAACGAACAGGGAGGGTTAGGGTTAACCTAACCCTAACCCTACAGGCCCTTGCACACTGAGTCCGAAATTCGCATCCAAAATTTTTTGCACGTTAAAAAAACCTCACGTTATGTCAATCAGGCTTGCACACTGCCTCCAAAACTTTCGGCTGTCATAAAAAAATTCGGATCAGGTTCGATTTTCTGCGTTTTTCGCATCCATAGCTCAAGCATTTTGAATGGGGTTTTGACAATTCAGAGCCACCGAATCACGATTATTCATGAATACAAAAAAACGCATGTGAAAATTTTGGACTCCGTGTGCAAGGGCCTTAACCCTCATTAAAAAGTCTTAAAAGTACAGTATGACAAAGTTTGTAAATGGACTAGAACTTTTCATACACAACTACTTTTTCTAATCCTTTAGATAGGAAAGCCAATTTAGAGATGGGCCTGAAGAAAATATATTGGGGTTGCAAACAGCATATTTAAAGGCAGCTTTAACATAACCAGAGACCAGACACAAAATATATGATCCAACAGTATCACAGACTTCCTTAAGCAGATGAGAGGGAATGCTGGACCCCCTCGGCTAGGGAGGAGATTGATATGGGCTCAAAGGCACATAGGAGGAACAAAGATGTCAGATGTAGGCACGATAGGGACAGTTTTAAAGGGGTTTGTAAGAGTGTTAAAAATTATAAAAAGAACCTGAGGCCTGTGACCGTTATTAGAAACCAGCTTAAAACTAAATTCAGTTTTTGCATATTTATTTGTTGCACCACATTTATTGTAGCTATCAGTATGATGTTTGCTATGACTATCAAGTACGTGTATACTACATACAGTATGTATCTATTAATTACTGGGTAACTACTCTCAAATAAGTTGCTAAATCAATATTAAATGTGTTTATACAGTTAATGGGTGGCAATGTCTATTTTGATGCGGTTGAAATGGTTAAGTGATATTACATTTATACATTTGTTTCTTTTAGGCAATGTGATATTGGGAGAAGAAAAAAGACTGCCAAAGCAAAAAGTTGATTTAAAAAGTACCATCCCCCTCCAAGATCCAATGTCAATAAATTGCTTAAGCAAATCTCAGGCACATCCAGTTTGTGGTCTTGTTGACATGTCAAATTTTTTATTATTCCTCATCCTGTGGATTCTTCATCGAAAATGTATGAAATATTATTAAACAACAGTGCTGTGGTCCTGAGTATTTATTTGTGACATTGACATGTTCTACAATCAAAATAAATGTATCCATTCTACTCTGTTGCTATATAATTTGTATTAAAATAATGTAACGTGCTCAATTAAAAATAAATAGCTTAAAGTGAAGTGTAAAGGTGTGTTGGGCTGTTGCTGAAGCTGAGTTGTGCTTCTGTAAGGTCATGGGCAGGGCAGGGCAGGGCAGGGCAGGGTGGGGGAGGGGAGCTGGAGTCGCGCGCGCGCTTTCTGACAGATGAGAGTGGGGGAAGGGAGCATGTCACATCTACTGCGGGTGTCACAGAGAATGCAGCGGCTCAGAGAGCATCACAATACATGTGCTCGCAGATATGAACAGGCAATCAAACAAAAACAGCAGGAAAAAAAACAGGTAAGACATTTGATTTTACTTTAACTAGGTTGAGCTGTTTTTAGAGTCTGGCCTAGCCGTCAGGATCATTCTCTAGTCTAGTGCAACTGTTTAGCTAACGTTGTTACTAGTGTAATTAACAAAACAGGTTTTTTTTTTCAAGCATAACTTTATATAACGTTAGTAGCTTCTCCAGTGTGAGGGTTTGATGCTTTATTCTGTTTTGATATCATAAACAGATTATTTTTGTGTTATGCATTGTTGGCCACACAAAGCAAGACATTCAAACTCTTTTAGAAAAGTGAGCTGAATATTTTTTTGCTGATTTCTGTCACCATACAGACTAATTATTTAATTGAGAATTTAATACTAATTTGATTGGAGCTGCTACAAAATATTTCCATTTCATCGAGTCATCTGAAAATGAATAACTTGTAAGAGAACTGACTCAACTTATTTTGTCTGAAGGACATATTTCATCCTTGAAAATGAGTGCTTGAAACGTATTTTTAAGTTACCGGTATTTCATTT
Organism: Acrossocheilus fasciatus; assembly: GCA_036784905.1. NCBI lineage: Eukaryota > Metazoa > Chordata > Actinopteri > Cypriniformes > Cyprinidae > Acrossocheilus > Acrossocheilus fasciatus. Next base: position 34,181,205 of record CM071957.1, read on the forward strand.
GACTTGTCACTGTCTGTATTAGTCAAATTAGTGTCAGTTTAACCTCAGAGTGAAGCTGGTTTGTAAGAGCAACACAGTATGTGTCAGTCTAATTTACTGTAACATTATCTGATAGGTGTAGAATATGTATACATCAGGTCAAACAGGTTTTCTTAGCATTTTAACTTATGTTTTAGGTTAATTTGTAAGAGCAATTAGCAAAGATATCCTGGTTGATACAAATTCACATTATCATTACTGATACTAGTAATATTTCATGCATTTCTGTGGCCATCAACTATTTACAATTAATAAATAAAAGTATACCATGTTATTCAAATTAATTGATGACTTTCTTAGTGGTGATCTTGTTTAAAGATATTGTTTGTTTCACAGATAATGGAAAGAAAGAGCAATCAAGAAAATGAGCCGGTATGTATCAAATGATGTTAGACTAAGAATTGTTGCACAGTTTTGTAGGCGTTACATTAAACCTTTATATCTGGTAACTTGATGTAACCACATTTACTCTTCATCACGTACCCATGTGCAAACAAATTCAACAGTACCATAAATTGTACTTTGGTGGCGCACAGGAGTGTATTATATTGAAAGGTGTTCTTAATATTTCGACCCCCTCATGTATGTTAAAGGGATAGTTCACCCAAAATTAAAATTAGCCCATGATTTACTCGCCCTCAAGTCTTGCTAGGTGTATATGACATTCTTCTTTCAGACTAATACAATCAGAGTTATATTAAAAAATGTCCTGGGTCTTCCAAGCTTCATAAAGTCCATTGTAAAAGCATCCATCCATCATTAAAGTGCTCTACACGGCTCTGCGGGGGTTAATAAAGGCCTTCTGAAGTGAAACGATGTGTTAGTGTAAGAAAAATATCCATATTTAAAACTTTATCAAGTAAAATAACTAGCTTCCGCAGTCTTCAAAACAGAAACAGCCATTCACTGCCATTATAAAGCTTGGAAGAGTCAGGACATTTTTTAATATAACTCTGATTGTATCAGTCTGAAAGAAGAATGTCATATACACCTAGGATGGCTTGAGAGTGATTAAATCATGAACTAATTTTAACTTTTTGGTGAATTAACCCTTTTAATGGAGTTGACAAAATATTAGGAACACTTTCCAATACAATGCACTCTATTGCACCACCACCACCTAGTAAAACCTCAATAATAAACACAAAGTAGATGTAGCACCTTTCTGACAATGTCAACAAATACTGAATGTATGAGCTTTGTGAAAGTACAATGGCAGAGCTGTTGTATTGGATCGCATTACATTGCACAGGTGTACGTAATGAAGCGGATGTTGAATGTATTTGTGAAATTTCCCCGGTTGTCTTTCACAGTGTTTTACATAGTGGTTGTCCTTCCAGGTATCAGAGAGTGATAGAGGCAGAAAGAGAAAGCCTGAGCGACGTAGTCCAGGTCAGACCGAGAAAGATGGAGGAGATGACCAGGTAAGCATTTCACCTGTGAGCTGTAATGGTGTCTAATAGAGCCACAATAGAACAATACGGTTGTCGTTTACAGTGTTTTACATAGTGGTTGTCCTTACAGGTATCAAAGAGTGATAGAGGCAGAAAGAGAAAGCCTGAGCGACGTAGTCCAGGTCAGACCGAGAAAGATGGAGGAGATGACCAGGTAAGCATTTCACCTGTGAGCTGTAATGGTGTCTAATAGAGCCACAATAGAACAATACGGTTGTCGTTTACAGTGTTTTACATAGTGGTTGTCCTTACAGGTATCAAAGAGTGATAGAGGCAGAAAGAGAAAGCCTGAGCGACGTAGTCCAGGTCAGACCGAGAAAGATGGAGGAGATGACCAGGTAAGCATTTCACCTGTGAGCTGTAATGGTGTCTAATAGAGCCACAATAGAACAATACGGTTGTCGTTTACAGTGTTTTACATAGTGGTTGTCCTTACAGGTATCAAAGAGTGATAGAGGCAGAAAGAGAAAGCCTGAGCGACGTAGTCCAGGTCAGACCGAGAAAGATGGAGGAGATGACCAGGTAAGCATTTCACCTGTGAGCTGTAATGGTGTCTAATAGAGCCACAATAGAACAATACGGTTGTCGTTTACAGTGTTTTACATAGTGGTTGTCCTTACAGGTATCAGAGAGTGATAGAGGCAGAAAGAGAAAGCCTGAGCGACGTAGTCCAGGTCAGACCGAGAAAGATGGAGGAGATGACCAGGTAAGCATTTCACCTGTGAGCTGTAATGGTGTCTAATAGAGCCACAATAGAACAATACGGTTGTCGTTTACAGTGTTTTACATAGTGGTTGTCCTTACAGGTATCAGAGAGTGATAGAGGCAGAAAGAGAAAGCCTGAGCGACGTAGTCCAGGTCAGACCGAGAAAGATGGAGGAGATGACCAGGTAAGCATTTCACCTGTGAGCTGTAATGGTGTCTAATAGAGCCACAATAGAACAATACGGTTGTCGTTTACAGTGTTTTACATAGTGGTTGTCCTTACAGGTATCAGAGAGTGATAGAGGCAGAAAGAGAAAGCCTGAGCGACGTAGTCCAGGTCAGACCGAGAAAGATGGAGGAGATGACCAGGTAAGCATTTCACCTGTGAGCTGTAATGGTGTCTAATAGAGCCACAATATCGATGTCAGTGACAAATGTCTTTTTATTTATCGAAACATCTGAAAACATACCATTGTTCTAACTGAATAGTTATCAGTAAGGCTGGCTTTATATCTATAGTACAGTCGTTCACAACATGATTGCAGAGAACATGATCCTGGAAATATCATAATCAAACATTTTATAACACCCCCATTTTTCTAGTTTTTATTGAAAAATAGTCCAGTGGAAAACCTTAAATTGTACAAAGGTAAGCAGCAAACTGCCAAAGTTAAAAACAATGTTTATGTCACAGACAGATGTTTTCATAGAGATAAAATGACCAATTAAGTTAAGGAGTTTTGCTCATTATTTCACTGTAGGATCACTGATGACTTGGGTGGCCCATCCAAGTAGTCTATGTGTGGGAAACACTGAACTTTCAATGCTTCATTTACTTCCACCGCTATAGAATAACTTGAAGTTGTTAACGCATTACTTGATCCCTGAAAATTGTATATCTTTGAAATTTACTGTACATTATTTCTCAGTTTTGCTGACCTAAACTTTCTTTACCTTCTTTGGTTGTTCTACAGCAGGGGAAGGAAATGAAGCCTTGAAAGTTGATGCACTAATGTCTATAATTTGTCCCACTTTGTAAACAACTGTGAATGACAGCCTGTGTTGGAAGCTTTATTTGTACAATATTGTAACTAAAAAAATAACTTTTTATTGCAACTAAAATGTTAATGTTGGAAGACAGGGCAGCTGGTCATCAGTTGATCCTACTGTGAAATGATGAACAAAACTCCTGAATTTAATTGTTCCTTTTATCTCTCTGAAAATATATATCTTGGTGACGTAAACATTGTTTTTACCTTTGGCAGTTTGCTGCTTACGTCCTGTGCCATTTAAGGTTTTCACTGAACTTGAACTACTTCTATTTGAATAAAACTAGAAAAATGGCGGTGTTCTAAAATGTTTGACCAGTTGTGTATGTGTTTTAAAAAACTTGAAAAATTAAATGGTTCACCTCAAGGGGTTATTCCTTTAATTAAAAAAATTGTCAAAACATAAATAAATAATTGTCAAATAAGCACAATTAAACATAGCTATTAGTGAAGCACGAGTGGTGTGTAGATGATGTGTAGATGTAATATACACTCAAGGCCACTTCATTAAGTACACCTGTGCAATCCAACACAACAGCTCTGTCATAAATTCTACTTTAACGAAGCTCATACATTTTCAGTTTTTGTTGCCATTGTCAGAAAGGTGATAATTATACTTTATTTTTATTATTGAGGTTGTAGTGTGTGTGTGTGGGGTGCAAAAGGTCTGTAGTTCTTACAATTCTTCAGTATTGCAGAAAGATAAGATTTGAACTGACATGAAGCTTCCAACTGATTTGATTAGATGTTCCAAACTAAAACAATTGCACATTGTTTGTTTTGACAGAATCTTAGTGCTTCTGATACATCAGAGTCAGACGACGGAAGTGTATATGTGCCTTCACCAGCGTCCTCCGACAGTGAAGACTCCAGCTTGGAGGAAGGAACAGGCTCTCCAAAAGAAAGTGGAATTCAAGTAAACAAGATCAACACTAGCTTCACTAAGGAAATTGCTGAGCTCAAAGGTGACACTGGTGATGAACTGGAACATGCCACAGATGAGGGAGATTATGAGAAGGAAGATGGTATGAGCAAAATAACCGTGAAGAGGTGCCAGAAAGGAGAGAAACGGAAGTGGGACAAAAAACATTATTGCATTTATTGTAAAAAGCCACAGAGTAAAATGGCAAGACATTTAGAGAGAAAGCACCAGAAAGAAGAAGTTGTTGCAAGGGCAATATGCCTTCCCAAAAAATCTAAGAAACGACGTCTGTTGTTTGATCAGCTTCGTTATAAAGGTGACTATAACCATAATGTGAACATTTTGCAGACAGGAAAAGGGGAGTTAGTTACGTGTAGACAACCTACAGAAGAAGTTAATCCACATGAGTACTTGCCCTGCAACTATTGTTACGGATTTTTCAGAAAACGTGAGCTTTGGAAGCATGAGGTTTCCTGCAAAACACAAAATGGTCTCCCTCGAGAAAAATCAAAGAAAAGAAAAAGAGTCCAAGCTGCAGCTTCCTGTCTCATTCCAATAAAAGTAAATACAACAGAGAGATGTTGTAAAATCATTAGCAGGATGCTGCATGATGAGGTTTCTCTTGAAGTGAAATCAGATGCACTTATTTGTGAGTATGGCGACAGATTGTTGGAGAAGCATGGGAGCGATCCATCCAAAGATGGTTATGTAAGTCAGAAAATGAGAGAGTTGGGGAGATTTGTAAATGTTGCAAAGTCAATAAATTCAAAAGTGAGAAAACTTGAGGATATCTTAGTTCCACCAATGTTCAAGTTGGCTGTTAATGCAGCTAAAAAGGCATCTGGCTACACAAAATCAAAATACAGATATGATCGACCATCTCTTGCTGTTAAATTAGGGCACACTCTGAAGACAGTTGGTGATATCCTGATAGGTAACTATGTAAAAGCAGAAGACGAGGTAGCTGCAAACAGGGTCAGGAGCTTCCTGGGGTTAGTGAGCTCAGAATGGAACCACTATGTCTCACATCGTGCAAGGACAAACTTAGAAGAGACTAAGTGGAACAAGAAGGAAATGATCCCTCTTACTGAAGACGTAATTAAACTTCAAAAATATTTGAAATCCATTGAAGAAAATGCCAGAGAGAAACTGACAGATGGTCCTGATCCCAAAGCATACAGCGTGTTAAGTGAATCCATCCTCTCACAAGTTATACTGTTTAACCGGAGACGCCAAGGCGAGGCAGCTAAAATGCTACTTGAAACATATGAGAGCAAAAACACAGAGGCACTAAATGAGGATGTTATGCAGTGCCTTTCGAAATTGGAACGGGACCTTAGTAATGACTTCACAAGAATCGTTATAAGAGGAAAAAGAGGGAGAAAAGTACCAGTCCTGCTTACCAGAGAGATGACAAGATCAGTGGATTTTCTCATTGAGCACAGGACGCTGGAAAATGATATTTCTGACAGCAACAAATATGTTTTTGCAAAAATGAAATCAGACTCCCACATTAGAGGTTCGGACTGTCTCAGAAAATTTGCACATCTGTGTGATGCAAAACATCCTGAAACCCTGACCTCCACTCAACTGAGAAAGCATATAGCAACTCTTTGTCAAATAATGAACCTGAAGGATCATGAGTTGGATCAGGTGGCAAAATTCATGGGACATGATATCCGTGTTCATAGAGAATATTATCGCCTAACTGAGAACACACTCCAACTTGCAAAAATGAGCAAACTGCTTCTGGCGATAGAATGTGGAACTACGGTTTACAAAGGAAAATCTCTAGATGAGATTGACTTTGAATTAGAGGGTGAGTATGTAACACTCAAAACTAAACTGTTAGCAATATACACTAAAAGGAAATTGGGAATGAACATGTGATTGCTATATAAAACGTTTCTCTTCTGTGTTGTCGTTACAGTTGCTTTGTCTAAGAAACCCAAACAAGGCTGCACAGAGCATGTCATGATGGAGACGTCTAAGCAAGAACAAGATGGTATGCAAGTCATTATAGTAGAGCTTAGGTTCAAGATAAAATGTTTTGCCACAATATGTCTGAAACCTATTGGCCTGAAAAGTAATTATCAGTATTATTGTCAGCTATTATTTACCCTTTTCACTTGTAACATTTAGGTTTGCATAGTCAAGTCATCTTCATTTATATAGCGCTTTTAACAATGTAGATTGTTTCAAAGCTGCTTTACAGAGATAAACGTATAATTTAAGGTAACAGATTGTTTTGTCTTTATAGCGGTTCTTGAATAATGTTATTTTCCAGCTAAAGTTAGTTTTGATTGATTCACTTCCGTCGCAACGATCATTTATTAAATTAGGGGCCGCTAAGATGACACCGTTCTCTCTACACAGACTTTAAACGCGAACCTGTGAGAAACGCTGATGGCGCTCACGTGCGCATCAAGAATTAATTCTATAGTTATGCACAACATCTAGTTTGCATAGATGTTGGATGTTTGAGTTCTGTTTGAGGCTAATGTTAGACCTAATATGAATTCTAGCTCCATTTAATGTAAACTTGAGTTTATTGATATGGAACATCAGAATCAGATTTATTAGCAAGTAGGTAGTCAGACAAAGGGAAATTGTCTAGAAGGGTCGGTTAAATGCAGAGAATGAATTTTGATGTGTATGTGAAAATCAAGTTTTTTTTTTTTTTATTGGATTACATTGTCATTCACCGGTGAGAAAACTTTACAGTACAGTTTGTAACAGCACTACAATAACCAATGTAAACTATTTTTAAATGTATAATTAAATGCAGCAAGTGTTCGGTTCGGTAATACAACTTGCATGACAGGGTTTCCACGATGAGAGTCTGCTTGGCTCTGATGAAGATATATAGGTCGTAGATCCTTTGCCAGTGGCACTTGTTGTCGGTTCAGAAGGAAAGTTTGGTTGTTGCTGTTTGCCTGCCATTCTCGCTCTGTCTGCATAGTGTACGTGAACGCGCTGATGGCGTATAATGTCTGCGTGAACTGGTTGCGCAGTCGTATGCAAACCCAGGTTGACTGACACGGAACATATGCTGTCATTTGTCATTCGGACCAAATGAATTGATTGAATGAACATTTTATGGTCCTACGCCTTTCACAGATATATATTTATAAAAATAAATGTAGACCGCTTAACACAGTGATTGCTATCAGGATATGAGGAGACTTTCAACCAGTATAACAAAAAAAAATTGTTTCTGAAAGCTGAGACTTTGTTTAATATCAGAGGTAACATAGCACAAAACTTATTGCGATTTATAGGACAAACATGCTTGATGAAAACTGAAAAATGTTGCACAGTCTGCGTTAATAAAAAATGAAAAAGTGAACAAAAGCACAAGCTAGTAAATGTCTAATTTTCATATACTTGAAATATGAAAATTTAAATGACGGGTAATAAGAGTCTGTCAAAATAACGGACAATGTGAAGGTCTAACGTGACCCCGCAGAGTGAGTGGTGTAAAAGCAGAGCAGTTAAAGGGTAACAGCAAGAAGTGTAGGTGTACATGTTTGCTAGGGTTTATCAGGTGGTTGGCTATAGTGTTGCAAGGTTGTTGTGGAAGTAAAGAGTGTTTGCTGTGATAATTGACTGCCTTTTAAAATTGCCATTAGAGATCTTTCCAATACAGATTTAACATAATCTCTGGTAATGTGGCATAATGTTAATTTCTCTCTGTTACAGAGTTATCTAGAAGCCAGAAGCAGAGGCCTGATCCAGAGGAGTCTTATGATTCAGACCACGACTCAGATGGTATGTAGTGTGATCATCTACAGCTTATACTTTCTGGCATGCAGTGTACATTAGGTTATGAGTCAGTTTGTGTCTCTTTTCTTCACCCATAAGGCCCTGGCACACACACAAAGACTAAAGTCCAGAGACAATCTAAGACCGAGAGAAAGGGTAAGCTTGTTTGTTGCAAGGTTGTTGTGGAAGTAAAGAGTGTTTGCTGTGATAATTGACTGCCTTTTAAAATTGCCATTAGAGATCTTTCCAATACAGATTTAACCCTCTGGGGTCCGAGGTCATTTTGGGGCCCTTGAGATGTTTTGACATGCCCTGATATGTGCTTATTTCAGCTACTTAAAACATACTCTTGACCAAAATGTAAATTTTTTTTTTTTGTATTCAGCACAAACTGTGCTACAATAATATGTGACCAAGATGGATGTACATGTTTGCATTTTTTAGAAAAAAAAATATTATGCGTGGTTAGTAAGTTTTGGGAAAAAAAATGTAGCTGAAATAAGGCCTTAAAAGTCTTGTGCAGGACTATTTAGTGTGGGTTTTGAGTAATCAGTCTTGTAGGCTAGAATATTTACTTCAAAATTATGTGAAAATCATTCTGCTTACTCATTCACAGAAAACAATATATTGATTTAAAATTTTCAAGACATGTTTTGTGATCGAGGGTCTGTATGCGAGGGAGTGGTAATGGCCATGAATATTAAGTGAGTCTCACCTGAGAGACAAAGGGCTCTCCCCTATGGGGCCCTAATGGCCCATCAGTGTGACTGTGACTGTGAGGCAGGTCAGAGAGAATGTGAGGACATTGAAAAAAGGTTTTTTTAAATTATTTGTGTTTTATTTACAACACCGTATAATCAAAACATCCATAATGAAGGTCAAAGACACATTATTGTGCACACTGATCTAACCACAGAGATGTGAACAGACAACAGATTCTGTCTAACAAGTGAAACAAGTAAATCATACCTGATATTTACGTGTTTTATTTAAGTGTTTCTACTTCTTTCCATGGATTCAAGAAGAAAAAAACATAATCAGTAGAAAAGGAGCTTGTTTTAACATAGAATATCAGTGTAGTTGAACATCTGATGTTGGTGCAGCGCTCTCAGAGGAAAACAGTTTGAAGAGACATCAGGATACATCTGATGCTGGTATCTGATTCAATAAAATACAAACAAAAAAACATTTGTGAGCATGTTAATATCAGGAGCATCTGTATATATATATATATATAGTGTGTGTATGTATATGTTTTGTAGCCATAGACTCACACATGCTTTGTACTATCATAAAAAAGAGAAAGAAATCTTATATCTGAGAAACTAATTATTATTGTTTAGTATGTTATTAAAATCTATTTCTGAACAGAGAAGGCTATTAATAATAAACATGTACTAAACATACTTAGACTCGTAGCATTCATCATGTTACAGTGTACACTCATATTACTTTTATTGTTTTATATAGAGCATGAAAACATCATCGCGCCATAAGAAATTTAAATACAGTGAACTGCCCCTCATATTAAAAATGTTTTACACGATTTCAAACACTGTAGTCAGGAATTATAGTTTGGGAAAAACCCAACTATGATTTTGTAGTCATATAGTCTAGTATGTATGATTTTATAGTAGCCTATGACATGATTCTGAAGCCACAGACTCAAGCAAGCTTTGTACAATAAAATGATGTACTTTCTCAGATATAAAATATAATTTTTTTATAGTACAAACTAATTATTATTGTTTAGCACACTATTAAAATCTATTTGTGAACAGAGTATTAATAATAAACATTAACATCTAAACATTCTTAGGCGCATAACATTCATCATGTTGTCGTTTGGGAAAAACGCAACTAACTGTTAGTAATTCTGTTCAAGTTTGTCACAATAAAATGTTAACTAACGCAAAAAATAAACATTACTTACTTACATTATCTCCTCTGCTGGATGAAATCGTGTTCTTCTTTCGAGGGAAATCCTGCTTTTACTCGGTGCGTCTTCCAGACACGAACAGTAGCCGCGATGCTTCTCCTCCTCTCTTTGTTTGTTTTGGGCGTTTACACGTGCTCACGCACCACGTGGCTACTTACATATGAACAGCGCGAGGAGCGTGAGGGCGGGAACTCATTAGAGATAATGAGTCAGACGGGAAAGATTGAACATCGTGTTGGTTTCATATGGATTACTTCATCACAGAATGTTTGTTTTCGATAAGACTTGCTTCATTTCAAAGTAGAGACTTGAAGCTTTCTATAGATATATTTCTCATGTCTCTGTGTGAAGTATTTGCTGAGTTACAGTTCATTTTAGTGACGTGTTTCTAAAAACAGTTCACGGAGAAGACAGAGAGCACTCCCTGTTTGTTTTCTTTATTCTTCAAAAGCACAAAGTTTAGTTGTTATTATGAGTGTATACAAATAAAAGTAGACTCCTTACAGATTCGAATGGTGTATTGCTCTTATCTGTACGATCAAAAATGGCAGAGTAATTCAAGCTCATTTCAGCCTTATCAGGAAAATCTGCGTCAAAACGCGTATACGCGTTTGTCGACCCCAGAGGGTTAACATAATCTCTGGTAATGTGGCATAATGTTAATTTCTCTCTGTTACAGAGTTATCTATAAGCCAGAAGCAGAGGCCTGATCCAGAGGAGTCTTATGATTCAGACCACGACTCAGATGGTATGTAGTGTGATCATCTACAGCTTATACTTTCTGGCATGCAGTGTACATTAGGTTATGAGTCAGTTTGTGTCTCTTTTCTTCACCCATAAGGCCCTGGCACACACACAAAGACTAAAGTCCAGAGACAATCTAAGACCGAGAGAAAGGGTAAGCTTGTTTGTTGCAAATATACACCATAGCGACTACTTGGAAATGCCCTAGTAACCACCTACTAAATACCCTAGCAGCTGTGGTCATGTACTATTTGACTTGCATTGACCTATTGACACTACTGGGATTAGGCATAACTAAGGGTGGGACGGTTATTATATAACCGTGAAACCGACGGTTATAGTTGAACACTGTCATTAGAACTCTAACCGCCAAAACCGTGTTATTAAAATATTTTTTACAAACATTTTTATCATAGAGAATGTTTAAATACTAATTAAAAACAATTAACAGTCTGTTATTAATGGTCTACGTCGTTTTCAACTGTATTCTATTCTTTTGGAAAACAGCATACGTGAGATGTGCAGATAAAAGCGTGCAGCGCAGTGGCCTTAGGAATCAGCGCGCGCTGACACTGAGTTAACCCGCTATCTCCAAGAACAACCAATTGACTCTACTCTAATTTTTTTTTTTTTTTTAGTTTCGGGTTGTATTTAATCTTCTAAAACCCGTCAGATCATCTGTTTAAACCAGTTATATGGTGCAGATTGTGCACGCTAGAGAGCCCTGCGCATCGGAGCGGGAGCAGTTAGCGCAAACAAGGCAGGCAGAGAGCCACGTCGCGTCTGACAACTCGAGGCATCGCACACTGGACGCGCACTTTGTCAGTTTATGGCCAGCAATATTGCTATTAAGGACATTATGGAATTAAGATCATGTCTGTACTATGTTATGATTGTACAATTATATACAATCATTGCTTAGTCTGCAGTCTGCATTCACTTTACCTCAGAGCGTCCGTTAACTGAATGAATTGAGAATATCACCTGAAAATCTGATAACATCAGCAATTTAATGTTGCAAATAAATGCGACTTATAGTCCGGATAATACGGTACTAATTTTACTATAGGTATTTTATATATGGTTTAAACCTATATAAAATCGGGTTTTTTTTCATTGATTAAATCAACCTGCATAAATGAGACCTATTATATATAATAATTCTACTATGGAAATTTCATACATGATATACACATTAAAATTATTGATGTCTTGCCACATGAATTAGAAACACTATTTTCACAATTGCTAGTACTACTGATGGTTAAATTACTACTGCCTCCACTGATACTAAAGTCCTCTTCATCTATACAGCGCTTTAACTGTAAAGCTGCTTTGAAACGCTCTATACTGTGATAACAGGAGGTTACAGTAACAGAGTGTTTAGGCTTTACAGCAGATCTAGAATAAAGTTATTGTCCAGATAAAGTTAGTTCTGATTGATTCACTTCCATCGCAAAGATCATTAGTTATTAACTTATGGGCCGCTTACACAACACCGTTCTAACAGAAAACCCTTAAGTTCTTTATTCATTGCTACTGCTCATTACTAATTTATTAATTCTACATTTTTACCTTTTTCTTCAATTTAGTTGTATAATACAACACAAGAACAGTGAAGACAACATTCATACATTGTTAATATCAATAAAATCACTATCACACAAAATCACACCTACCTACAGACTGATTTACTTGAACGTAGTAATTTACTCACTTTTACTTACAGGCCAGCCCTGTTATTGACTGCTTGCAATCATTCTATGATTTCTTTACTTTGAATGAGTGATATGTCTTTCCGTTTATTTAGGTTCTGCCGTGCAGAAGAAGAATCAAAGAAGGCCCTGGAGTAATGTTGAAAAAAAAGCAGTTTGGCGACAACTTGGAAGTTGCATAACTTTGATGAAAGTTCCTGGGAAAGAGAAGTGCATAGAGTGCATAGATGCAGAACCAGCGCTTCAGAGCAGACACTGGAGAGATATCAAGAATCATGTACATAATACCATTCAATCTGAAAAAAAAAAAAGGTCGCTCTATTAACTTGTGTGTTTGTTCTTGAAATATTAGCTTCATTTTTGGCGTACAGCTGTTCAGGTGAAGTGCTGTATTCTGTGAATGTGAGCAGTTCATCAGTCCACAGTTAGGTGTTGGGCTTGTTAGCCAAAGCGTTATATATATTGCATTCAACAGGCTTTGACAATCATTAAATTTGTGGATTAATGAAAAATAGCATGAAATTTGTATGAAAATAAACATTTCTACTGATTTGTAATTTGAGTTTGTATTGTTTGTACAGTATGGCTTACTGCTATAATTATAAAACTTAAATTGACCGTATCAGTCAACAATATAAATTGTAAAAGCAGATTTTTTTCTTCTAACTTGTCTGATTTGAAAAATAATTATAAGGTTAATTTTGTTTGAGCTGAACCAACCCATACATGTTGACAGGGTCAAGAGTTTAATGCTAAATACCATACAGTGTCAGAAGAATGATGTGCACATAATGCGCACACTGTGAAAAGTATAGCGATTTTAGTGTATAATTACACATTCCAGTTTATAAAGTGCTAAGTGTGTGTATCATACCCGAGTGGCATGCTGGTATTGATTTATTTTTTGTATATCTAATTTACCCCAAATCACTGCTTATTATACATTAGATTAAAATATACTTGAAAAGTCAGAACAAACATTTGAAATTTGCCTTTATTTTTCCTCATTTGACGACAGCAGTATGATTTACACTTGAAACTGCAACAAAACATCAATTAGGATTTTAATAATAATTAGGAAAATAAAATATGTGGGTGATCACACATTAACCTTTAGAAATAAATATTAACTTTAAGTGTAACTGTTAAAATTCTTAAAAGCTAATTAAAACTGATTAAATCCCAACAAAGCAAGATGGGTCTTTCCACTTGATGTGCTTATCTATAACACGAATTTTATTTCTCGTGCCATTTATACGCCAAAAAATGGTTTTGCGTGCATACGCACTGTAAATGCCTTGGTTATGATTAGGGGTGCGGAGTGCGTGTCATATACCAAAATGATCTCACAGAATTCTGTGTAATGTTCACGGACTTAATTAACCTCCGAATCTGTGGTGGCATCACGGAATCGCCGAAAATTCCGTGATGGGCTCACAGAAGGCATCAGCCGTGGTCCATGCACGGATTCACTGGTTCAACGTAAAAAGAGTGACTCCGATGCAGTTATACTTTCACTGGAGTACCTGACAGCCCCTACCCTAAACCTCCCAGTTCTGAACAATAATGATGACGATAAATTCCCCAGAATCGCGTCGGCATATTGATGCTAAGGGTTTCCGTGCGTGGAGCACGGCTGATGCCTGTCACTGACTTACATTGGTATCACTTCTGTGAGCCCATCACGGAATTTTTTCTGTGACCCCATCACGGAATTTTCGGCGATTCCGTGATGCCACCACAGATTCGGAGGTTAATTAAGTCCGTGAACATTACACGGAATTCTGTGAGATCAGGTTGCATATACACGCCATACACTGCGTGTCATATACACGCCATAAACTGCGTGTCATAAACTGCGTGTCATATACACGCCATAAACTGCGTGTCATAAACTGCGTGTCATAAACTGCGTGTCATATACACGCCATAAACTGCGTGTCATAAACTGCGTGTCATAAACTGCGTGTCATATACACGCCATAAACTGCGTGTCATAAACTGCGTGTCATAAACTGCGTGTCATATACACGCCATAAACTGCGTGTCATAAACTGCGTGTCATATACACGCCATAAACTGCGTGTCATAAACTGCGTGTCATATACACGCCATAAACTGCGTGTCATATACACGCCATAAACTGCGTGTCATAAACTGCGTGTCATATACACGCCATAAACTGCGTGTCATAAACTGCGTGTCATAAACTGCGTGTCATATACACGCCATAAACTGCGTGTCATAAACTGCGTGTCATATACACGCCATAAACTGCGTGTCATATACACGCCATAAACTGCGTGTCATAAACTGCGTGTCATAAACTGCGTGTCATATACACGCCATAAACTGCGTATATGCACGCGAAAAAAAAAATTGGCGTATAAATGGCAGGAGAAATGCAATTCGTGGTATACGTTAGATACGCACTTTCATGAGATCGTGTTGCCCTGTAACAGAAACATATACATAATTAGGTCTTGTAACTTTAATAAAGATTTCTATCTAGAAGCTTTTTTCCGCGAGATAATTGCTCAGATTTGCGAGTTAAACGTGACCACGTTGTTTCTTCCAACAGATCCAGCTCTCCGACGCACGATCATCCTCCAAAGATTTTAATTATAATGAAATAATTCTCAAAATCCATTTAGTTCCATTACTACAGGAAATAAGGATAATAGTGACGTCCAGACACGTTTCCATGCATTTTTCGGGTGAAACGTCCACTAGAGGCGCTAAGTGGGATGAAATCTGCCCAGCAACCATTCTGGTCCTCACAGCGCCCCCAACTGCACCAGTTTAGTGCATCATGTGTTTGTGAATATTTGAGGTGATACTCTGGCTGTCGACACCCCTCTAGTGGTAAAACTATTTTTTTCACCCTCATAGTGTCAGCAGAAAGAAGGGTCCTCACAACATGCTATTTGGTCATGGTCCTCACAAGTATATCAAAACACGTATGTGTGTGTGTGTGTGTGTGTGTGTGTGTGTGTGTTCTTGTTTATGCTACATTGAGGGGACCAAATGTCCCAACAAGGATAGTAAAACCAGTAAATGTTGACCTTATGGGGACATTGTTTAGGTCCCCATGAGGAAACAAGTTTAAAAATCATACAGAGTGAGTTCTTTTTGAGAAAGTAAAGATGCAGAAAGTGTCCTGTAAGGGGTAGGTTTAGGTGTAGGGTTGGTGTAGGACAATAGCACATACAGTAAGTACAGTATAAAAACCATTACGCCTATGGAAAGTCCCCACAAGGATAGCAAAACAAACCTGAGTGTGTGTGTGTGTGTGTGTGTGTGTGTGTGTGTGTGTGTGTGTGTGTGTGTGTGTGTGTGTGTGTGTGTGTGTGTGTGTGTGTGTGTGTGTGTGTGTATTTTCTGTATTCACTGTGTAAATTTCCTAGTAGAGGGTGCATTACAGCATGCAGACAGATTTCTTACAAATAATCATCCATGTATGGAACCACAAGCGAAGCGTGACTTAATTAAGAGCAAAGCAGATAAATCAGTCATGGGTCTGTATCCTTGGAAATGGGAGGATAATGTAAACCTTCACATTATTTTCGAATCATTAGGCAAGAACACAATACTCCTAGCTGTGCTGTGGCCTAAAAGCAAGTTGTACTATGCTTTAAATGTGGGCTAATTATGCAACAGCACCCCATTTAACATGTAATGAGAAATCTCTGACTACCACAAAGACAATTAATGAGCAAAACACACATTGGGGTAATGAGTTAAAATGAAAGTTTGTATTTGTGAAACAGACAAAGCAGCATATACAGAAAAATAAACGGGTTGCTAAAGTATTTGATCCATCCACCTTTAAGAAAAGGACTGCAAATGTCAATTCTAATTCATAAGCATTGTGTAAAAGACATTTCAAAAGAAGAAAGTGAATAGTCTCTGTTGCCCTGCTAATTGTTTGCACAAGCAATGACAGGTCTTATTGTTACAATATACTGAATGCAATGAAAAGACCTTCAGTCACTCTGAAGAACAGCTGAGTCTTGCGCACTAGCAAAGACAGAGATCCACATGAACGCACACACAGACATCAGCACACACTCAGACTATTCAGTGTAACTAATTATGACTGTCCTCACTGCATCTTTGGTCAACTCAATCGATTGATCTCATTTGCACATTCTCCTGATGAGGAATTACTGCCCGTTGTCTCCAATCGATCACCTCTGCAGACAGTCTGTGTGAGTTCACCGCTGAAGACAAGAGGTCAGCAGGAGGAAGAGAATGCTTGAGTCAAACGCCTCATCCACTGCACTGACAGGCCAACACAAACATCTTAAGCACAAAGAAGAAACAAGGGGTGAGAAAAAAAGAAAACGCAAGAAAGAAACAAAGAGAAAAAACACCTAAAAAGCAGTATTTCATTATTTTATAGCATATAGACTATTTAACATATAAGTAAATCAAATCAGGCTAAAAAAAAAGAAAGAAAAAATATATATATATCTCGAAATGGTTCATTCCAGTGTGCTTTTATTGTGTTTTCAAAAATATAATTATATAAAATTTACAAAAAAAAAAAAAAAATCTAAATAAACAGGATTTTGAACTATGTGTATACAAAATCACAAACAAAATCACTACAAGAAAAGAAAAGCATTTTCTGCAAATTGACTTTTTACTCAAACCTTATAATAATGACAACTAGTCTGTCATTCAACCCAAAAAAATCACTGGGCTGATATTCAGCAAGTTTAGCACATATGCAAGTGCTTCCATCTACTGGTTATTTGTATGAATAACCTACTGCAACATCTACGTAATTCTAATATATAAAATGATATAAATACATTTATGAACATTTTTAAAATGTTTTTGAAACAAAATAGTTTAGAAAAAAACACACAGCAAAAAAAACAGCAAAAGACCTCGACAGCAGGCTACATCCAAAAAACAAAAACAAACAAACAAAAAAACAATACCCCCCCCCCCCCCCCCCCAAAAAAAATCCTGACTTCCGCTTATGACCTGCTAACGCACGTTTAAACAAATGATGATTTTCACTCAAACATACGTTTCCGTTTATGTGATTGAGATTTGACACTAGAAATGTTTTCTTCTAAAACTGGCTAACGTTTTTCACAAAGACTTGGATTTGAAAGGTCAGTGAAGCATCGATTTGAGTATTAATCAGAGAGTATATTAAATGGTTTGTCGTCGTAGAAAATGTAAGGCTGCAACGGAATTCAGAGGTTTTCTCTTTCGGTTAATTTCCCACACTTTCAGCATTTCATGAGCCCACCTCCTGTGAGTGTGGAGTAGATCTACTGTGCAAAGCTGTCTCCAGTCATTTTCTGGAATACTGTAAGACATATCAGTGGGTTTGGTCTTGTGTGTGGGAGTACTCTGTGCTTTTGTCAATGTGACTGCTGCCAGCTATCTATGCCATGTGTCAGTGTTTCTGAAGAGATGCCACCCTAACAGAATGACACTCTATAAAAACAAACATCCTAATTCCATTTCACACTTTGAGATTTGTCACACATGCTGTGACTGATTATCTTGCTATGACTCCAAGATCCATTATATTCCAAAACATTATGTTTGCATGGGCTCATTTTGTACCCATCCGATTTTACTCAAAAGCCTGGACAAATGAACTGAAGGTGGATGTCATTAGGTAATTATATTAAAAATTAGAGCAATCAGAAGGTTTGTCTCCAGCTAAGTGATCCATTAGATGGACGAATGACAGATAGATAGATGTTCATCTAATCAAATGAGTCTGGAACTGTTGTAAAAGGATAGATATTAAAATCATTTAGATTAAATATCGATACTACCATTCAGATGTACTAGATGATGATTGTGTTCCAAAGGCACCTGGAGAATCACAAACAAACCAAGACCAATTCAGTGTGACAGCAGTCAGTTCCCTCAGGACCACCATGACCAAGACAACCGACAACAGCTGCCAAACACCGCCTGGCAGTGGAGATGAGGGGGAGTCAAAGCTGTGGTTTCTAAGCTGACTGGTACCTCGTGCTTTACAAAAAAATTCTCTCTCATCCAAGTCCAAATGTTTTGATGATTTTCGTGAAATGTGAGACGAGACAAAAACACAGCATCCTAAATCCTGTTAAGAGATGTGCTGTGTGGGGAAAAAAAATGAAACGGAAAAAGACAAATCCAGAGGGGATTAAAGGAGCCAAACAATTTGAGAGAGAAAAAGAGAGTGAGAGAAAGATAGAAAGAGAGAGCCGTACTGGGAATAATCACAGCGTGAGAGGGAGAGACGTGAGGCGGTGCTTTGAATAGGAAGCAGAGGCAAGGATGGGAAGAGATTAGTGCTGCGCTCTGTGGGCTCATCACTCAATGAAAGGACACTCTGGAAACAACAAGGGCGCTCAGCCTCAGGAGAACTGGGAAAGGTGCGAGTTTCGTTTTAGGGATATATTAAACTTACTGGAAAACACTTTGGACTTTCTGGATGCTTTCAAATCAGGATAATCTGTTTGAACAACTTCTAACCATGGATTGTTACAGCAAAGTAAGAATAGAGGAACTGGATCTAAGAAGGTTCTGACTGACTTTTCTGGTAGGCTTTCCTGTGTATGTTGTGCTAATAGAGTATAGTATAGCATATAGTAACTGCATACTGTTTTATTCTTAGTCCGTTCCCTGCCCCAGATACTGCCCATCTGCATGGTACACAGGAAATTAGATGGCCATCTGTGAAATATTGGAAGACATGACAGATGTAAAACGACCTTTCTAGGATTTAAGAGCAGAAGGCTTCCTGTATCAACTGTGCTGGCGCTGTTCCTGGTGTAATCCTGTTTATGTGCAACCAAAAGAATGACTTCTACATCTTGTGTGGTTTTGATCTTGCTCTTGGTTCGGCTCTCGGGGGCTATTTGTCCTCAAGGCTGCCTGTGCATCTCCGACATACTGAACTGTGGCTCCTTGGGTCTGGATAGATTCCCTAACCCGCTTCCATTCACAACTTCTGTCCTGGACCTCAGTCATAACAGACTAACATGGCTGGCAGCTGGCAGCTTCTACGGGCTTCCAAGGCTGCACACTTTGCATATGTCCCGTAACCGCATCTCCTTGCTCAGCCCGGGAGCTTTCCATAACATCAGCAGTCTTCGATACCTGGACCTCTCTTCCAACAAATTACAGGTGGTGGGGAAGCATCACTTCCAGGACCTGCCAGCCTTGGAGGTGCTGTTGCTGTACAACAATCGTCTTACCCGCGTGGAGAGCAACACCATAATGGGGCTCGGCAGTCTCAGGAAGGTTTATTTCAGCCTCAACCAGATCACAGATTTCCCCTTCTTCTCGATTCGTAAGCACAGCCACCCCAACCTGGTTACACTGGACCTCTCCTCAAACCGCCTGTTTCGTTTGCCTATGGATGACATTGTGGTGTTGCCCGCTGCAGTGCAAAAAGGCCTGTTCCTGCACAACAACAGTCTGGAGTGCGATTGCTCTATGTACCGCATGTTTTGGCACTGGGAGCAGAAGGGATATCCAAGTGTGAAAGACTACAAGGATGACTACAAGTGTCTGATGTACGGAGAGCCTCAAATCTCAATTAATTTTCTGCGCTCTTCACACTTCTTTGAGAACTGTACGATTGGGAAGATGATATCCCTGATATCTCCGAAGGCTGATAAAGTTGTTTACGAGGGTGAACAAGTGAGACTGGACTGCACTGGGACACTAAACGGAGAAGACCTGTCTTACAGCTGGATCATTCCTCATCGAGAAAACATCTCTCAGCTGATCCAGAACGGATCTCTACATCTCAATCAAGACGGTAGCTTGGATATTCTAGCTGCTCAGTCCACAGATTCGGGGGTGTACCAGTGCACTGCTGTGGATAATACGAGGATGATCAATGAATCACGAGAAGTGAATTTAACAGTGGTAGCCCAGCGTGCCATGGAGGAGCCGTTCAACACAGGCTACACCACTCTTCTGGGATGTGTGGTGACTCTTGTCCTCATATTGATGTATCTGTATTTAACCCCATGTCGTTGTAGTTGCTGCAAACCTCCTCCTCCCTCTCCAGCCATCTCAACCTTTGGGGAAGACCGCTGCACTCTGGCCTCCATCTTTGCAGCTCCTTCAACTGATCGACTCAAGAGCAAGTCTCAGTCCGACAGGCACGTAATGTTCATCGAGCCACTCATGACAGGGAAAAACGGCCATCCGAAAGCTGCATTTGTTGTTGAACAACCTACAATTGAATGGGACACAGAAAACTTCATAATTAGAGAAAGAAATGACTCTGAGTAGAAAATTTGTGACTTCAAAATCCCGCAGAATTGCTTAAGCCTGTTTGAACCATAGGGACAAGCATCGCAAATTAATCTGTCGTAATTCCCTATTAAACTATTTTGATCCTCAGACTTAGAGGGTGTCTCCTGTCTCACAGTATGAAATGATCCATTTGTTTACGCTGAAACCGTGGGACTGCACTGCTAGTAACGTGCTGAAAATCCAGAGCAGTGAATGTATAATTTTTAAGACCCAAGAGCATGTGTATTGAATCTGAAGGCTTGAAAGAAGCACAAGTTTGCTCTGTAAATCTCAACAAAAGACACTGATTGTCATGACAACAGCAACATTTAAGGCGTCTCTAATGTAGTGTTTTATTTGCACAGAGCAAACGATGGATCAGAGCTGCCTTTGATTCTAGTATGTGGGGCACATCTATCAGCTGGGAATATAGGGTGACCACAAGCTCTTCTTGCAAGGTTTTTCAGAAAGATAAACCCCTGCCCTTTGAAGGTAGTCAAAAACATCTAGGTGCTGTTGATTTGATACTATAAGCAGATTTAAAGAGAGGACAACAGAAGGCCTTCTGGATCCATTGAAGACTGAGGTTTAATCTCTTCAGTTACGTCATTACCATTAGATACAGCTAACCCTTTCTCAAGAAAACATTGTGGTAAAGTTTGGTGCAGAACCATGACGGTATGCAAAAATAAATGTTCTACTAGCTCACACCAAGCAGTTGTGAAAAGCAAATCACTCCACAACTCCAATGAGAGACATGATAAATGAGGAAGAAAAAGGCAATGTAGTGATGTCTGTTTATGTGTGATATTATTCATCTCTGCACTTTGCATTAAGCAAATTGCTCTTTCATTACAGGGATGTGCTATGGGAGAGGATTAACACCCCTGCCAGAATTTTCCCTCCCACACCATGCACAGTATGCAAAGTAAAAGCAAAATATGAAAATGAAAGAGCATCATGGCAAAGGTACAGAGTTAATCCATGCAGCCCATTTCCAGATGTGATCAGATTTATCTGTGGCAACCCACTTTCAAATTCGTAATACGTTGACACGTGTCCTCTGGCTGTTCATCTGTTGTGCAGTCCGGCCAAATGCAATGATACCAGATCAACTCTATAAAATATAAATTAAAAAAATCACATGTGAATCATACACAATAATTTCTCATTAGATCTCATCCTCTAGGTTTATCCAAACCTGTACATCCTTAAACATCAAAACAGCATTTTAAAAAACTGACCAATTAATCAGACTTTCCAAATGGACTGACTGATCTCGTCAACAAACTTATCATATTTGATGTGGTAGTGGTAGCCTAGAAAAGCACCATTTGTAATATTAACTTCTCTACAGTTATATAACATTGACTGCCTCGTTCCAGCCTTGCCTTAGTGCTGTGTTTGTAATACTAGTGTTGTTTTGAGAGATGACTATATCAAATGAGAGAGGAGATGACCGAAGGTCAGATTTAGCAGATTACACTTTGGGGCAAAACTAGGCATTCCAGCAATTTTTCAGCCTTTCCTTAATCCGTTAATCTTTTTTTTTTTTCCCCTTATGCTGCTGGTGTGTTTTGGGCTTATCTTTCTTTCAAACCTATACTGATCTCAGGTGGTGATATGTGCTTTGAGAATGTAAACTGGTGAGCCACCTAAAGAATTGTGCAAAACTGCATAATGCACATTTGCAACCCATGCAAAACAGTTGTTTAAACGGACATAGTGAAAGATGCCTGATAATTTTAAAATACTTTTAACATTGCACTTTCAGCAGCCAATCCTGGATTAAAATGACAGATTTTCTATTAACAGAGAAAAGCATGCAGAAACTCCCATACGCTGGAACCAAACAACAGACAACTCTCATCCCAATCACATCTGACGTTCACTTGAGTTGAAATATAGAAATGGCATAAAAAGTGTTATGAACAAAATCTTACGCATTGTTTTCAGAGACAGAGTTTATCTGGTAAATAGTAACATTTGTGAAATGCCCTGAGGTATTTTCTACAAAACTTCAGCTAATCATATTCACGTATGTCACGTACAAAGGGCAAATTCAGAGTCAGTTTTGAAATCAAGATGCATAATCTTCATTATATATTTAAACACATTAATTCGTTCTTTTTTTGACAAGAAACATAAACCCCCTTTAGAAAACTGCATCAGCATCAGGCCAGCAGAATCAATTAGGAAATGATGCCCTCTACTGGCCGGCTATAAAACCATTAGGTCGAATGTTGCCAATGCACACATATATAAACAACTTTGGCATTGATTAACCTCATTGGAAAAGAAAACCTGTAACCATTTTTATATAGCATCATAAATAACTATGTACATATACAAAGAGTTCACACATTCTCAACTGCGAGTTAATACTGAACACAATATCACAATGTTTGATACAACCTTGTTTTAATAGAACATCTGTACAACCAAGAATGTAAAAAAAACAAAACAGCTAAAATGAAGAATGACTCACTTTTTCTCTTTAAAAAAATATTGTCTGCATTTTGCTCCTTGTTCACAAACCATTTTTTTTTTTGTTGTTGAAAATCCGAACGAAAAGTATTGACAAAAATGAAACATTGAAAGGCAATTACATTTCTTGGCAATATAAATATAGTGGTATGAACAAGGTTTTTCAAACATCTTGTTTAGGAAGAGCATTACTGAAAACAGTGAAAATCTGGCCAATGTCTGAGTCACCAATTTCAGTCATACAAAACCAGATTTCAAATTTTTTGTTTTTTTATTTCAGATGATGATATTTTGATTTGATGTGCTCTTAATGTTAAATATGTACATTCCTAATGCCAGTAGTCTATAGGGCATCCCTATGGCATTTAGTTATAGGTGTAGTCCGAATAGTAGTCTGACCGACCACCCCCTCCCCTCCCAGGGGGATAACCCCAGTTACAGGATGGGCCCCCTCTCATGTGACCCCGACCCGGTCTAGATCTCATGGGATGTGGCGGTACTCCTCGACCCCTGAAACCACCACGCATCATATCAGGATGTCCCCCTCTGGGATTGTACATGCTATTGTTGTGTCCGCCTCGGCACAAGGCTCCCATTGCGGCTCCAGGGATGGGTAAGAGTCCTCTGCTGGCAGTGCCACCCCTGGTGGGAGGGGCTTGACTGCCGCCCTGACTTTCAGAGGAAGAGTTCACTGGAGTTCTGCTGCCTTGTCCGATTGAGGTTGAACTACCCAGTGCACCTCCTTTCTCTCCACCAGCCTCCTGCTGGACCACTTTAGAAGTTGCTGAAGTTGGGGCACCTTCTTCCTCTTGTCCACGAGCGGTTTCGCTCTCAGTGGCTCCCACCCATGATCCATCAGCGGGCCTTGCAGCCTCAGTTTGGGTGGAAGGTAGAGCGCAGAATCCTGCCCCACTCTGTCCAGCCGTGTAACTCTGCTGGGCTCCTGGTGTAGGACCCCAGCCAAAAAGCGGTGGAACAGGGGGAATTGGCGTGAGGGCTGGAAAAAGATTAGTATCTGGGTAGGAAGGAAAAGTGGTGTGAAGAGAGGACGAGGAAGAAGCAGCGGATGAAGAAGCAGACTCTACTCCTATCTTAGCGGTTTGAGAGCCAGCAAGTCCTAACTGATTAGCAGTGCTTGCCGCTGCCGCCCCAGGCACTCCCATGCTGTCAGGAACGGGTAGAGACTGTCCAGGCGGCTGAAGAGAGGTGGCTGATTCTGGAATAGAAGGCACCTCCACTGAGCTAACTGGGGGCTGAGGGAGGGATAGGGGAATGGTGAGTGGTTGAGCAACAGGTATGATGGAGGTGTTTGTTGGAGGCTGGGTCCCAGGAGGAGCAGCTGTTTGGTTGTACTCTGATCCCCTGGAGGCCACGCTAACTGGAGACGAATATGCCGAGGACATATGGTATGCGGGAGAACCAGAGTAAGGGCTCCACTGTGCCGAGGTGCTACACAGGTAGCTCTGGTGGGGGTTCACACCGAAACTGGCCAGGGTGTCCTCTACATCAGGCCTAGATGTGCTCTCCAGACTGGCAGCTTTATATTGAGCGATGGCAGACTTCAGAGCCGCATAATCAGTGGCGAAAGAGCCCTGGGTAGGGTAGGCAGAGGGGTTTGGTGGTACAAGTGGATCGCTAATGGGGTCCACACAGGGTTGGTCAGGGAGGGGAGGACGAAATCCATCGGTCTGGGGTGGAGGGGGCTGAGGTGCCTGTGGTTCCTGAAGGTCATTTTCAGTCTGAATGGACGTCTCTGTGATAATGGGCATGTCATCTTCAGAGTCTATAGACATGTCCTCCTCATCTCGAACCGCATCAGGCTCCACTGAGCAGTTGAAAAGAAGATAGTGTCAAAATTTAAATCTATAATTTCTTTCAGAATTTTGTCAGGAAAAGTAAAGGACTGTGTTTTTACCTGGTTCAGGTAGGGCAGGAACTGCTACTTCTTCCGGGACACTGATCAAACTCTGGAAGTTGTTCATGATGTCATTCATACCTGCAACGATGACTCCACTGCCGGAGAACTGGGAGAATGTTTCATCGTGCTTTTCTGTTTACGAACACAGCACCAAGAGAGTTAAACTTAATACAGACTACTCCACATACCAACATTCATACACACCAGAACATCAACTAGACCTGTTCCACATACCTGTGAGGAAAATGAGGTGTCGAAGCTGTGTGTGCTGAGCTTGCAGCTTCACCAGACAGTCCAAATCAGGAGCCTGCCTAGATGGAGTGTCACACTCGTGATAAGGCAGAAACTCCACCAGGTGTTTCTTCTGGTAGGTCGTCAGAAGGTTCAACAGATCCAGGGCCTCAGTGTTTAACCTGTGAAAGGGAGGATGTGTGAGATAGTGGAGACTAGGAGTCGAGTCAGGATTGGCAAAACACATTAATCCATTTGTCTCTAACCTGCTGAGCTCTTTAAGCTTCTTCTGAGTCTTACAGTGCACCTTCCACTTCCAAGGTGAGCCCTGTTCCTCCAGGAACTTGAGAAATGCCTGTAGCTTCTCTGTAAACATAAATGTCAATGTGTAAAGTCTCAATCTTTTCTTGCATATTGTAACAATTTGAATCCAAAAAAATACATTAACAAAACGTAGGAGGTCTGTCATTTCATCGGAAGATCAAGCTACTGTGATTTGTTTGAAAATTATCCGTTTAAAACTAAAAGAAAAAACAAAGATACATGCATAGATGAATAATTCTCAAAATCAATACGATGCATTTAGAAACTAGAGTGAATTTCCAATTCATGCGGACTTTAAAAGGAAACAATACCATAATACATGTTCACACTCGAAGAGGGAAATCTTTTCAACAAGCTGGTGTCTGAGGATTTTGTAAACCCCTCTACAATCTACCTTTAGCTCTCACCTAGTGTTATATTGTCAGGGTTGAGAATGAGCTCATCCGACACAATGAGTCCTCCAGACACGAAAAGCTCATTGTAAGTGCGATTTTTCACATCATCCAGGCTGTCCACTCCAGCAAAGTAAACTGTGGGCAATTTCTTCAGAGACACCAGTGCTGGAATCTAAATGGAGAATAGAGGGAACAATGCCTTGAAACAGATGCTTCTCAGTGCATCCCAGTTTTCTTTGTGCAACTAATTAACTAGTTAAAAAAACAGTTAAAGGTTGTGAGTTACTAAGTACCTTATGTACATGAGCGGCTATATCCTCATTCTGAATAATGATCATGAACTTCTGCTGACTTTTACTCTCCAGGTAATTCTGAGGGTTGCAATCAATATTGCCAAGGCTTCGTAAATACTCCTGTAAAACCAAACAAATGAGGTTAAAGGTAAGGTGTTTCAAAGGTTGGTCAAATGTATCAGGCCACAATGAATATTCGGACACTTTATACTTTCAGACCTTGATCTCAGTGCAGAGTTCGCTCTCCTCATCTCCTCTTTGAATGTAAAACTTTACTGCATTTTTCTGCATGATCTCCATCAGTGTGCACAAAACATCAGGCTTGATTTGCCCAATAACGCTGCCTCCCACAATGCTTGAGGTTCCTGCATGAGTAGGCTCCGAGGGAATCTCTGGGACTGAAGCAACTGGAGGTTGACTGGCACTTCCAGCTGATGGGGAGCACATAGGGTTTTCCACAACATCTGTACTCTTGGGGTCAGCTGATTTTTCTGCTGAAAACAGGTGGACCTCTTTGACAGTGCCGAGGCGATGCTTGCCTGAAGGAGGAGGTTTAAGGGTAGCTTGCGGCTTGCTCGACAAAGCCTGAGACTTAGGCACTGGAGATGATGTTTTAGTGTGAGGATGAGCTGGAGGTGAGGGCAGTGTGGGTTGGGCAGGAGCTGGCATGGGCGAAGGGGGCGGAGCAAGTGGCAAGGGGGTGGGCACTGGGGCAACAGCAGGTGGTGACATAACAGCCACGGGTTGTTCAGATTCCCTGGGAGCCTGGATCAAATGGTTCATCTTTTCACAGAGTGTGTTAACGTAGCTCTGCACAGGCATCGATGAGACATATTTGGATACAAAAGGTGAGAATGCAGAGCTTGACCATTTAGCCTGATCCTCACATCGTGGCAAAGGAGGCTGAGGGTTGTAAATTATATGTTGGGCCTCCATCAGTTTCTGCATCCCCGTGCAGAGGTTCTGGAACTCATTGTCGAGGATAGTGTCTACTACTTTCTTTGTAGGGTGTACCTGCTTCTCCCCTCCACTCAAGCAAGGTTCACCAACACTCTCTAAAGCTAATAACAGAACATGTATATTAGTTTGGTCAATTTATTATCAAAAATGACAAGTACAAGCATACTGTACATTGCACATTTAAAACAAATCTTTAAACGTACGTAAGCACATTACAATAACTATAATAATAACTTTGATTAGATTATGTTATACACTACTGTTTAGAAGTTTGGGTTATTTCTAAAGAAATTAATACTTTTATTTAGCAACGAAGTATTAAATTGATCAAAAGTGACGGTAAAGACACTTCTAATGTTACAAAAGATTTCTGTTTAAAAAATGCTTTCTATTCATAAAAAAGTTTGATGTTTCTACAAAAATATTAAAATATTAGCAGGACAACTGTTTAACATTGATAATAATAAATTCTTCTTGAGTAGCAAAACAGTGTATTAGAATGATTTCTGAACGAACATATACTACAAAAAGGTTATTTTAAATCATAAAAATTTCTCACAATGTTACTGTTTTACTGTGTTTTTGATTTAATAAGTGCAGCCTTGCAGAGCAAAATAAACATCTTTCAGAAACACTGTACAAATTTTACCACACCAAATGTTTGGACAGTAGTGTATATTAACAAGAAGTCTGTTATTTTTTAAAGTTAATAATAAGGAAAAAGAAAAGTCTGCATTGCAAGCATGCAGGTGAAGACGGACCTCTGGTGGACGTTCCCCAGAGATGGTGGCTCTGATGTGAGGCTTCTGCTTGACGGGAGGGCTGCTGCTCCAGATTGGACGAGGGACTGTACACATCCATACTGCTCCTGCTGCAGGCCATCTGCTCCTAAACACACATACTACAGGTTAGCAAAAACAACAATTGAGTGTAGCATTAGATACATCATGAGGAACAGTCCACACCTCCAAGTAATCCTGGTTAACCTGCTCCTCATCAGCACGCCTGCCACGCAGGTCAAGATCACAGTGGGCGGCTGAGTCACTGGTGTCGAGTCTCTCTGCGCTTTTGGGGAGCATCGCAGGCTGGCTGCTGGCAGTGTTAGAGTTTAGGGCCATCCTGTTGAGCGTGCTGAGGAAGAGTTTAAGCAAGGCATGTGTGTCCCGGAGGGTGGGACTCTGAGTCACGCGGTCCCGCAGGTCAGTATCACACAGTCCCATGCTGTCCATCACCACTAAGAGAAAGGGAAAACATTTGTCAACAAGGATCTCGTGTCTCTAAGCAACTGCAGTCACACTCTGTTGTGCGAGCAGATGCAGCACCTACTCTCATTAGGCACAAATGAACATTTCACATTAGCTTCTGAATATTAGTACAGGAACTTATGCTTTTCACCTTTACTTACAGCACAAAATAAAAGATCAGTATTCATATGCAGGTCTAGAAACAACTAAAATTTTTCTAAAGCTGTATTATGCTTTTTCGTTCATAATCACTTGTTATATAAAATGTTTTTTTCTAAAAATTTACACTGAAATCCTTTGAAAATAAGGATTGTTATCCTACATAACATTTTTGTTATGAAATACAATTATTTTTTAAAATAATATAATAAATTAAATACATTTTTATAAAAATGTATGAATTTAATTCACAATAACATTTGAAAGCAAAGCCTAAAGAGACTATATTTTCTGAATTTTTAAAAGTTTCCCTAACTTTTCCAGTCCTTCCCAAATTTCACATACAGGGATTCCAGAATCATGTTGTACCTTCCTCAACATAAGTTCGGTGCAGACTCACCTCTTCCTGGCTCTCCATTCAGCAGACCCGTCCTAAGGTACTTGCTCACACCACCAGGGCCTTCCCTCTCCAGCCTTCTCTTCAGGCCAGCAGCGTCCCAGTCCTCTTCTCTTTCGGGCCCGCTCCCCTCCTCCTTGCCCAAAGTCCGCTTATGTAACTGTATCAGCTTTAGCAATTTCTCCATTTTTTCTTTGTCATACTCTCCCTGTGCCCTCTGAGCACCACCGTTAGACTGAGAAACCCCAATCGTGCTGCTACCCGGTGCCTGTCTATCCGACCCTCCCCAGTCTGACACAGGACTGTACTCTTCTGCGCCTGCTGGGGGAGACGATGCACCCTGTTGGCTGTCCATCAGACCCTGCTGCAGCGCTTCCACAGGCAGCTGGAACTGTCCCGGACCATATATGTAAGAGTTCAGTGCCACATCCATATTCTTAGGACGAGGTGCCTGGTGTTGGTTAGTCCGGTCATCCAAACTTTGCCGGTACTCTACTATGTGGAAAGGCCGTATGACACCTTGCTCTTTCTGGTTGAGGTAGTCCAGCACCTGATGTTTCAGTCCCGCTGCGAGCTCTTTGGGTGGACTGGCACGCAGCTTGTAGAGGCCATGATGAAGAGCGGGTATAAAATTATCTAGCTGATGGCTGATTGGGTCTTTAGGCTCTAATGGAACAAGAGGGTCCTCATCTACTCCAGAGTTCTTCAAAACTAAAAAACAAACGAAGAAATCAGTGAAAATAAATCAGTGAAGAGTAGATACAAAGAAACTTAACAATAAATAAACATAAAAGAGACACTTACTCAACTTCGAAGTGATTCTTTGCTCTTGAAATACAAAAAGCGCCTGCAAAACCCTGTCATTTCTTCCTCGTCGCTCTTTAAAGAAACAAAAAAAGAGACGGCCTCTGTTATTCCATGCAAGAATCACACTGTCAGTGTCACATATGTCTGTGCATAAACCTACCGGGGTTAGTGTGCAACTGAGAAGACGAAAGGAGGAAGAGAAATCCTTTGTCTATCAATGGCTTCACCAAAACCTAGAGTGAAGAGTTTAATTATAGCATGACTATAATAAAACACAGGCAGTTTAAATTCTGCATATCAGATCAGTGACACAGATTCTATCAGCAGACTAGGCATGGGCCGGTATGAGATTCTGACGGTATGATAACCTTAGATAAAAATATCACGGTTTCACGATATTGCGATTACAGCTCTAAAATGTGTTTTTTTTCCACTGAACAAAATATATTTTATTTTTAAGAAACATATAGAACATTTTGGAACAGTAAACATGTCAGGCTAAATAATTAAAATAAATAATTTAATTTTTGTTAATTAAATTAAGTGCAGTAAACCTGCAGCTCAACAATAATCAGAACATAAATTCCTTTCTGTAAAAAAATTAATAAATCCTTCTAAATGAAAAAGAAAAAAAAATAATGCAGTCACTTAAGCGAACTTAAACCTACAGCTAAACATAATCAAAAACATAAATCAAAAAAATTTCTGTAAAAAAACAAAACAAAACAAAAAAACGCAGACATTAAACCTGCAGCTCAACAAGGTTTTTGGAGACATGCTCACTTTCTACACATTCATCTTTCAGTCCAAGTTATGAGCAGTGAGGTACAAAGATGTGTGCACATTCACATAAGGAGAGAGTGCGAGTGTCTTACACACACACACACACACACACACACACACACACTGTCTCTCTCCGTATATCACTCAAACAGTGGCAAAGACACCTGAGAACCAGCAGTTTTTTTTTTGTTTTTTTTTTAAATGTCGTGATTTTGAACAGATGTAAACAATGGCAGGAGGCTTAAAATTATAGACGTGGTACCAGCTAAATTTAATTATTGTACTATTATTGTACACAGAAACGTAGTACTTTAACGTGAGGGAGGAAACTAGTTGACGTTAGCTAGTTAATTATGTATGTTATCTGCCTCTGTAGCAAGCCAAATAGTATTTATTTCAACACTGAAACAAATGAAGATGACACAGATAACTTATATATAGTTGGAAGTATTTATTTAGCGATCGGCGCTAAAACTTCATCTGTACGGAACATCGTTGTGTATGGGAACATGGTTAGTCTACGTTACCGGAAAAATTCCCATACGGCTTCGTCTTTTTCGACGGGGGAAAAAGTTCCAGCGATTCACCTCCTTCAGCCATCATCCTAAACACAGGTGACTCTCACTGACTGCGGGACTCGTTACGCTCTTCACTGCTCACAACTGAGTAGCCTACTGCACTTTCAGTCTTTGACGGCACGTCAAAAACTGCGCATACCACAGGAACGGTATAACGGGAAATTTTAGTGGTTTTGAAACCGTGAATTTTCCAAACCGCGGTATACCTTGAAACCGGTTATCGTCCCATGCCTACAACAGACTGAAGACATGGTATACAGGGGAGAGGGTTGGCAGTGACGCCTAGCTAGAGTAAATCTGCAGACATTAATTCAATAAAGCATAATGTAGGCTGTGAATGAGCTCACCATTCTTTCTCTCTCAAGCCGGTGCAACAGTCCCGACAGACTGTTTTCCTGTTTACTCCTCCCCATGACCTCATACAGGCTGCTGTACATCCCACACTTAAATGCTGAAAAAATACCACAAGACATTATCATGTCAATACCAATTCATCAAATGTTGTGCTGAAAAGCATCACCGGTACTCATCCTACCCGCTCGTGATCCACTGTACGCTTCCCATGACAGCAGAACGGGCGGGATCTTCCTCTTTACTTGATCGAGATGCATAGCCGTATTAATGTCAAGCTTGTCTGGGCTGATAAAAGAAAAAAAAAAAGTAAATTTAAAAACAATGCACAAAATTTGTCAAACTTTATTAGTAAAAAGAAAGGAGACTCACAGTTTAAGTGGAAGGTGAGGGAGACTTGAAGACCGGATGTAAACTTGATAGACCTCTTCTCCCTTATTCACCAGCGAGCCACTCCAAACCGTATATCTTCGCCGAACTAAAGCAACAAATGAAGTAATAACACAATAAGTTGAACAAAATACAAATCTGATCATTTTATTAGACTACTATGAAGAGAAAAACAAGTCATACCTCTTTGTCCTTCATATAACGTGCTGTTTAATCTACTAAAAGAGGAAACAAACCGTTCAAAATTTAAATAAACCACAACAGATTGTAATACACTTTCTATGCACGTCATCAGTGATCTTGTTCATACCTGTGTGTGGCCGTGGCTGACTCTTTGCCTTTGTACCGAAAAGACACAACCGCATATGGCAACACATGCCTGGGCCTTGACCTTAGCTCCTCAAATGCAAATTCATAGAAGTATTGCTGGAATAAAACACAGAGGGAAATAACAGGTCATCTATCTGAACAAATAGTACAAAACAAAACACTGAAAAATAAATGAAACACTTACCTGAGTGTGCTCAAAGGCCCTATAGGACAATAATGAGGTCACTTTGCTGGCATTTTTGAAAACATGGCTGTCATATTTAAGGGTGGGCTCAAGATTGTTTTTGGGCATGTTGTCAAATATTGTCTTCACTTTACCCTGCAGAATAAGACAAAAGATCACTACAGTTTTTGAAACCATTGTGAAATTATGCGTTTTCAATATAAAGCACTACCTCAAAAGTCAGATTTGATGTGTAAATGTTAGACTCCGTCAATAACTTACCTTCATGATTTTAAATATTATGATGTCTCCAGCAGCACCCACTTCAAATGGATTCATTTGTAACAAATCTGAGTATTTTGAGAGGTAAACCCCTAAAAAAACGAAAAAACAAAAAACAAATCAAGGATATGAGAGTTACTTGGGGTGACATTCCTAAGAGCCACAAAAAGCCTTGGGGTAATCCCAAAAAATTTGTTAGCAATCCATTCGGAATGCAGAGTCTCTGCACAGAGCATACTATGTTTACTAAGACTAAATAATTGCAGAAACTATTTCATTTCACCAGTTAAAGCAACCCTAGTCTCATTCACAAGATGCAGCTGCTTCACTAAACCATACAAAGATAATCATAAATCAGAAATTTGCTGATCACTCAGCCAAGAACAAAATGAACATTATTTTACTTCCAAAACCTCAAACATACTCTGAAAATAGAAAGTAGTAATAGGGGTGACCACTATAAAAAACAGACGTTACTTTACAAAATCTTTATCCACGCAAAAATGAATGTCTGTAGCGAGTTTGGGTCATTAACATTTATTTGGCCTAGCGATCACAAGAAATTGTGGAGCAGCTGTCTTTTTGGCCCCGACCAATTCAACTACTCCAAACCA
Source organism: Acrossocheilus fasciatus (assembly GCA_036784905.1). NCBI lineage: Eukaryota > Metazoa > Chordata > Actinopteri > Cypriniformes > Cyprinidae > Acrossocheilus > Acrossocheilus fasciatus. The sequence goes on from CM071957.1 coordinate 34,214,523, forward strand.
CAAGATCAAGTGACCAGAGTCCTCCCAGGACTCCCCTCCCAGGCAAATGATTACAATCAAACAGATATAAACAGACTCTTCAGAAGCACTCACCTTTGGCAGGGCTTCCCAGATTGTTGATCCGCGAATGTCCCACAGAAAGACCCTTTTCGCAGATCCAGTGAACCTGGTAAAGACAAGCAGATATTACTCTGATTACAGTCATGCTTTTGACCAAGACTATCACTGAAAGATGCCATTTAAAACCTTTTCAAATCGCTGGCTTGCAGAATTATTAATCTCACATTTACATGTTACACTGATAAAAAATTAGACAAGACGACGAGACACTGCATCATCTAACTGTTAAATCTAAACTTAAAGTTAAATTTCAGAGAGGGATCTGTATAATATAATCAGTTTAAATCAGAACAATGCTTGCACTGCTGTATGTGATTCAAAAGTACTGATAAAAGTGTAATTACTGTAGTAAATGCATTATAAACGTTTTATAACGACTCAGAAAAGTGTCAATATAAAAATTATAATTCACTCAAAAATGAATATTGTGTCATTTACTCATCCTCATGTTTCAAAACTGTATGATTTTATTTTTCTGTTGAACACAAAAGAAAATATTCTGAAGAATGTTGGTATGCAACAGCTGCTGGTCGCCATTCACTCCCAAAGAATGAAAAAAAACCACTATGGAAGTCAATGGCTTTCAGCAACTGTTTGGTTACCCACATTCTTCAAAATATCTTCTTTTGTGTTCAACTGATACCGGTTTGGAACAACATGAGGGTGAATACATTTTTTTTATTGACAATTTTTTGAATGAATTATGCCTCTGTGGTTATAAACACTTACAGATCAGACACTGAAGCAAAACTAACACATCCTCACCTTATTCCTCTCAGGCAGCAGAAAAGCATAGGATTCTGCGAGTTCTGCCTCTGTCCTGCCATTCTGCTTCAGTTCCCTTTTCTTCTCGATGAACTATGAAAAAGACAAATCATACCATATCATTATTTGATACACTGAAAACAGCCCTCAAGTGGCCTGAGGACATTTTCAACTATCTAGTCTTTTACAAGCAAGCAAGCAAAAATGTTGTTCATCAACACCTAATTAACTTCACTAAGTGCTCACCTCTTTCTCCAAGAGCTCGTTGTGAATGAGAGAAGCTTTGGTGTAGGTGAAAGTCCCACGGGAGGTGGCGTCCAGGTAGAACGTGGACAGAAGCTTCACAACTTCCTCAAACTCTCTGGAGTCTGGAGACAAGTTTTGAAGGAGACCTGAAGGACAGCACACACGAAGGACAGAGCTCAATAGACATCAATGCATTCAAATAAGAAACTATCAAGTGCATGGGGGGGGGGGGGGGGTTGATTTATTTTAATTCAAATGCATAGTTGAGTCATACATAACCTGACAGACACTTTGCAAAATGCAATACATCTTGCAGTTCAGTGCATTAAATGGGTTTTTCAATACTTGACTGCGTTGGTGAAATTTACACAAATAACCCTGCAAAAAATGGCACACAAAACTGCTGAAATGAAAAATAACATTTCACAACAATTACTAAAAAATTGATAAAACAAATTAAATCAGAAAATGTTCATAATCAATTAGCAAAACCATCGAATATTTTGGAACTTGCATTAATCGGTCAATTAACGGTCATGACAGCCAAACAAACAAACTGTCGACTGACTAATAAAAATATTTAAAAAACGACATAAATTGGAGTTTAAAGTGCCGTTTAGAAAACAATTTAGTGTCTTACTCGATGATATAGAGCACCAACAAAAAACACTAACTCCAGCAAATGCCAAAGTGAAAGCTGCAATGCATAACTACTACAAACACCTCCCAGTTTGGCACACTTTCGATTTCATTCAAGCAGCATTATCCTGTTTACAAGATTTAGGTCTTCTGCGTTATAAGGAAACAGTACGGGAAAGAATGGCGGTGTGCGTCCTAATAAGGCTGGTTGTACAGGACTGACAGGTGTTTCTAACCGTCGTGCGTGAGGACTGACGGGAGAAATGCAGTGGTCAACTGAATCACACTGCTGCCATTGATGAGGAGGGAAGAAGTGTGTCATGTGGGGTGGCAGCACAGTATGGTGTGGGAGGAGGAGTGTGGCGCCAGCTAGCAATGCAATGACACCGGCCTCCGTGAGGTTTACAACCGTGGGACGATAATGCAGCGTGTCTTCGAGGTTTGCGTTAAAAGACCCGCGCGGGCGCGTGAAACGAACCGGATCCTCACGTGCTGTTCGAGTTGCACGAGAGCGCACGACTTTATTTCCTGCAGCTCTGAGCAGTGCACTAGCTAAAAATTCGTTTAATAGCATTAGTGCAAACCTTTCGGTGCGTTATATAGATCCCCAGTTTACTTATCAATACAGCTCTGTTAATTTGACCCGAAGCGGTGAGCAGCGAGCTTTTAGCGAACTTGCAGGCTGTGAAACAGAAACAGTGCATTTCGGGAATGGCAGTAACATAGTAGTGGTGGTAGCAATGGGACACACAACCTTTCCGCTCCTTGATTTTCCTCGGAATCTGAAAATTCCTCCTTGGCAGCTCCTCGGTGGACCGCGGTAGTGTCGAGGGCGAACCGCCGCAGTTTTTTAGGTCCGACAACCCTGCCTTCCGTCGCTCAGAAGCATCTTGTTCAGACATTTGCTCGTCTTCACATCCAGCTTGATCGCCATTTTGCTTGGATGTGGCCGTGCTAGAGGCTGACAACAATTGTTTCTTGCTATCGCCATCCTCCAAGGTTAGGCCGCCGGCTTTGCTGCTCTCCTTGTCGATTTTTCTCTCCTGGCTGAAATTGCTAGCCATTTTTTCGGACCAGCGGTCCCCTCGTCAGCTGGCGATGAAGTTGGTTTCAGTGCCGCTTCACGGAGTAATTCTCCTTCTCAACCAGCCTCCGCCATTATGCCTGTGACGTATACCTTCCCCACCACTGCAAAACTCTGTCGTCACTCTGTTTACATTCACGCGGCCTGACGCCCCCCGGTGGCGCTGCGGGGAACTGCGCAGCGTCTAGACGTCTTCTGATCGCTGGCGCGTGAGAGCAACTCCAGAGAATAGGTGCCAAGAACGAAGAACTCTTCCTCACACCCAGAGTCATCACGAGCCCTTTGTGCTCACGAATTTCACATGAGTTCAAAACATGAATGAAAAAGATTGGTACATAGATTACATAATGAATTCTAACAAGCATCATTCAAATCACACATCCTCACAACTCAAGTACATTGGGGTCTACTAGTGAAAATGCTTCTATTTTGATTAGCCACACACACTATTTTATAGTACAGCATAGTAATTTAGGAGAAAAGGTAATGTATAGGCTAGTTCATTTTAAGGGATAGTTTACCCAAAACTAGAAAAATCTGTGATCATTTAGACACCCTCAAGTTGTTCCAAACCTGTTTCTTTCTTCTGTTGAAAACACAAAAAAAGATAGTTTGATGAATGTGTGTAACCAAACAGTTGCTGGAAGCCACTGAATCACTGATTTTCAACACCGTGTAGCCTATATGGATATTATTTTTTAAAACACAAATGAATATTTCACAAGGCTTTTTTAATAAAAAGTGTACATTTAGAAAGTGTTCTCTTGTACAGATTTATCAATCTGGTTTTACTCTCCTGTCATACTTCCTCTGCTGTAAATATCATACTCTTTGAAGCGAATATAGTCTTTGAGACTGGCGGGCAGAGGCAGGAAACTGATAAAAACTGGAGCCCTCAGACGCAAGCGGCCCAAACAGTCACGGATCTTCAGTCTGCAGAGATGCTTCAAGCTTCGAGCATTTTCTGATGAGCAGAGAACATACATAAATACATTCTGGAATGTGCTGCATTTTAATTTAAGTACATGATCTCTTACGACAAGTATAACACAGCACATGTAGGAACTGTACAGTACATTATGTCTGAGAATTTCAAGTTTGTCTGGATCTCACTACAGAATAAAGAACATGCTCTCAAGATGCGACTTGAGACTCACCTTGTATCTGACATATTTCTGGCCACTGTTTTTGTTCAACCAGAATACTCTTCAGTTTGGAGCAGAGAGTCACATGATCAACGTAATCCAACATGATTCTCACTACTTGGCCTGAGATGTGCTTGAGCCAGTACACAGTGATCACTTCACAGAACTGCATAAAAAAAGAGTTTAGACTTTCAGTAGGTGCCTTAAACAAACAGTTCACCCAAAACTTCTGTCATCATTGATTCACCCTCATGTTGTTCCAAACCTGTTTGCCTTTCTTTCATCACAAATTTTTTTTTTTTTTTTTTTTAAGTTAATGGGATTTCTGTTTGGACCTAAATGTTCTCCAAAATATGTGCTTTTGTAATTCGTAGCCAAAGTTATACACTATCATTCAAAAGTGTTCAAAAACGGTAATACTGTGGAACATTATTACAATAATATATTTTAAAACGTAAATTATTCCTGTAATGGCAAAGCTGAATTTTGTTCAATAGAAAGAACAGAAGAACAGCATTTATTTGAAACAGAAATCTTTTGTAACATTATAAAAGTCTTTACTGTCATTTTTTATCAATTTAATTTGTCTTTGTTGAATAGAATTTATTTATTTATTTATTTTTGATTGCTAACCTCAAACCTTTTTCAACAGTAGTGTACATGTCTGGAATAACACATTAAGGTGAATGAATTTTCCTTTAACAAGATCAGATCATACCCCTTGACTCTCAAAAATGAGCAGTAACTGGTCTTACCACAACATCTTTAATGACAGAAGCGCTCCAGCCCTCGTAATCCACGGGCACATGTGAGGCCTGTCCATACGGGCAGTCAAAGCAGCGCTGCACATCATAGCCATTATTGAGCAGCATGCGCAGCATCACCTCATCCTTAAGTGCGTACTGAAGGGCAGAAGGGAAGTGGGTGGTGTTGACACGGGAGTAGTAGTTCACATTGGCACCGTAGCGGAGCAGAGTGTTGATTAGCTCGTAGTTGCCCAGTCGCATGGCCACCTGCAGGCAGTTGACTGGGTCTTGATTGGGCATGGCCCCGGCCTCCAGAAGCAGCCTCGCTGACTGGACGTCGCTATTCGATACAGTGAAGAACAGCGCTGACCTGCGTTCGTCCTCATAGTTCCTGCGCACTCTGGGGTGTAGCATGAAGTTTGTGTCAAACCCGGAGCTCAGGAGCAGATCCAGACACTGAGAGTGACCGCCTGCTGCGGCGGAGTGTAACGGGCTCATGCCGCTCTCTTTGATCACCTCTTTCTTAGTCACAGGTATCAGCTGCTCCAGCACTCTATGAAAGACACAAACAGAGTTTTTTTGGGGGGTAGACACTACCCTGCAAACAAGCCTGCACTGGCCCTTTCCGGCTAAACGCTCATTGGCTAAACGTTGGCCCCTTCGTGCTGGCAGCCCTCAGGAAGCCTTCACTAGGCCCACACAGGGCCCGCAATATTAATCTACAACAACACATCTGTTTCACTATCAGTACTTCTCAGCTACTATAACTTAAGTCTTTGGTAAAAACAGTTATTATACATCTGAAACGGATAACTAATGTCTGTATTGTCAAAAATGTACAGTAGTCAAAGGAATTTCCAATCAATGGATTTATTAAATACAAAAAAAAAATAGAAAATAAAAAAACATTTAATTCAGGTTACAGGTTACAGCTACATATAGCCAAAAATGTAAATACACAAAAGTACAAAAAACAAAAGAAAGTAAACAAGGCCATGTAAGATTTCGTCATACTGATGTGTGCAAAAGTCTTATCTGTAATACATCAGTCCAAACACTGTCTATAGCTGATGTTGACTGATAGCAAATGAATAATCCAAACTCTTGTAATGAAAACACGCCACAGCTCTCTAACACCAGACTCTTCCTGACCAGGAACAGTCAAAAATAGTCCAGACTATGGTCTGCAAAAAAACATCAGCAATGTACACTTTTAAATAAATAAAAAAACTAACAAAAAAAAACACTCCTTTAGACTGGGCTTGAAATGACACATTTCCCAACCAGGACACAGCACAATGTGTTCAGCAGGTGAGCCATGCTTGCTACTGCTGCAGGCTATTGCTAACTCCCTAAGAAAACCTAAATCACCCTAGCACCCCTAGTGGTAAGGAAGAAAACTGCCCACAAAATTCTTGTTAACGTGCTCATGTCTGTTGCACCTCAAATATGGCTTGTGAGATCCACTTTCCTGCAGAGTTTAGCTCCAACTTTGATCAAACTCACCCACCTGTGATTTTTTAATGATCCTAAAGACATGCTAAGGTGTGTTTGATTAAGGTTAGATCTAAACTCTGCAGGAAAGTGGATCTTGTGAGCCAGATTTGAGGAATCCTGGCCTATTTGAAACAACAGGTTCTGAAAAGGTCTCTTTTGGTTTGAGCCATTCCAGTTCAATTGAGTGGCTAAAAAATAGCCAGTCAATGTTGTTTGTATTCTCCTAGTTGCATTACAGGGCTGCCTACACAAAACCTGCATGGGCCCAAAGGATACAAAAGTTGCTCTGGGCCCGAACGGACTGGCCCACACTGGGCCATCATTGGATTAATGTGGGCAGTCCACTAGTGTGGCCTGCTCACAGGGGGCCTGCGTTGAGCCCAAAGCTGTGGGCTTTGCCTGGGCAAGCCCGCATTGGGCCTGTTTCAGTTTGGTGTGAGCTGGCCCTAGCCCACTGTGCCCACAAAAAGCCAGTATGGACCCCGCAGGGATATTGGTACATTGATCAACCCATCAGCAGGGTGGTACTCACAGCAGATGTCCGCGGTAGGCTGCACGGTGGATGGGGAGATGGCCGGTGTGGGTGGGAACGTTGGGATCGGCTCCATACTCCAGCAGCAGTGAAATGATATCAGGGTTTCCAGAAGCCGCAGCGTCGAATAAAACTGAGGCTGAACCAAGAGAATGAGGCTTGGACCACACACTGGCCCCTGAAGATGAGTGGGTTATTAAATGTTATGAAAAGTGATCAATGCCAAACAGACCATTATAGACAGACAGATATAGATTAGAAAGATAGACATATAGATAGATAGATTTCAAAATCACCTTTCTGAAGCAGAATCTCTACAACGTTAAAATGTCCAGCTTGAGCTGCAAGTCCTAAAGGAGTATGTTCACAGACGTCAATAACATTTGGGTCAGCGCCAGATTGTAGGAGTAGGTATACAAAGTTATCCAAGCCAAGCACAGATGCTTCATGCAGAGCGGTTCTTTGAAGACTTCCTTTTTGGTCCACTGTGGCATTGTAGCGTAGCAGCAGCAGAGCCAGGTCATACTGATCATTCTTTATGGCTGGAAAAAAGGCAATTCATGTATTCAGTTATTTTGACTATTTTGACTACAAAATATCAAACTAAAACACTACAAATTAAAATCAGTGGTTCTCAACCTTTTAGACAAATGATGATTTTTAAAATATTTTACTCACAATTTCTATCTGAAATATTTAGAGCTTAGCATGTCTGGAAAAAAAAGTATATTCATTATAAAACTGTCCACTATGATTTAGGATTGTGTTATTTTACACAACTTTTCCAGAAATAGAAATCACACTTTTAAAATTAAGCAAATAATTTTAAATATTCAAAATATATGACCATTATATAACAAAATATATAATTTTACATTTAAAATAAATGTAAATTTTAAAATAAAGTAAAATAAAAAAATGAAATAATTCTAATAATATCAATTTAAATTGACATTTGAAGTCATCCTAAATCCACCATGACCCCTGATTGAGAACTTCCACTTTAAATGTTACAAGTGAATTTAGGCATCAAAATATTATGAAAACTGCAAATGTATTTTGAGATTTGCATTTAACAGTTATTAAATGATTAAGTTTCTTGTCTTGGGTGCTAAACCTCACAAAATGCTAAAGGAACACAATAGATTGAAGCGTAATACATCATTTATCATGAATTAAAATAACGATGCACTTCAATCTTTGTCCAAAGAAAAAAAAAAAGAGAGAGAGTCTTGCTGTTTTAATCTTAAATGAGGAATGTGCGCTTACTAAGCATTCTGTATGCTAAAAATAGCACTGCATTCCACACCTGCAACCAATGCAGAATCATCATCCTCATTTTTACAGTCAGGGTCACAACCGTTCTGCAGCAGGAATGTGGCATTCTCTCGAAGACCGTGGACAACGGCGAGAAACAGCGGAGTCTCCCCTCTCAGAGTACGGCATTGCCCTGACCCCTGAGGAGATGCTGAATGAGGAATTATCATTTTATGGGGGGTTTAGAGAGGTAACTGTTATGGAAGCTTATTTCCGCAGATAAATAAAAATATAAAAAATGTAACTGCAACCACTCACAATTGTGAGTTTTTATCTCACAATTCAGATTTTTTTCTCACAATTTTGAGTTTATATATCGCAATTTTGACTTGTTTTTTTGTTTTTTTAACAATTATAAACCCCACATCTCAAAATATTTTTCATGGAATTCTGAGTTTACAACTCGCAATTCTGATTTTTTTACTCAACTCTCACAATTCTATCTTTCATGAAATTAAGTTTTCATCTCACTTTATTTTCTGCCACGGAATGAAAAATAAAATTGCGATTTTTTTTAAATCTCGCCATACAGTACAATTCTCCCTTGTTTCCTCACATTTGTGAATTATAAGCTCAACATCTCGCTCGCAATTCTGCCTTTATTTCTGAGGAAATAAGCTTCCATGAACTATAGACACTTGGACCTGCATAAGTGATCTCCAGAATGCTCCTCTTGTGTTGCACCGCTGCCTCATGCAAAGGAATCCAGCCCTTGCTGTCAGCATTAGACAAAGCCTCCTTACGCTGCACCAGGACCTTCAGAGCGTCCTCATTACCTGACACCACACATGTAGTGAGCATCACGAAGACTCCAGATCTTCTACAGCACTTACTGAAAATGCTGATGTACATTTTTGAAGGATTTAGCTCTTACCAGCTTGTATAGCAGTGAAAATTTCCTCGTGGTCGATGCAGTCTAATGGATCACTGCTGAGGGACATCAAAACAAAATGTTAGATCATAAGACACATGCTATTAG
>CM071958.1:0-70000 GCA_036784905.1 Acrossocheilus fasciatus
TAACCCTAACCCTAACCCTAACCCTAACCCTAACCCTAACCCTAACCCTAACCCTAACCCTAACCCTAACCCTAACCCTAACCCTAACCCTAACCCTAACCCTAACCCTAACCCTAACCCTAACCCTAACCCTAACCCTAACCCTAACCCTAACCCTAACCCTAACCCTAACCCTAACCCTAACCCTAACCCTAACCCTAACCCTAACCCTAACCCTAACCCTAACCCTAACCCTAACCCTAACCCTAACCCTAACCCTAACCCTAACCCTAACCCTAACCCTAACCCTAACCCTAACCCTAACCCTAACCCTAACCCTAACCCTAACCCTAACCCTAACCCTAACCCTAACCCTAACCCTAACCCTAACCCTAACCCTAACCCTAACCCTAACCCTAACCCTAACCCTAACCCTAACCCTAACCCTAACCCTAACCCTAACCCTAACCCTAACCCTAACCCTAACCCTAACCCTAACCCTAACCCTAACCCTAACCCTAACCCTAACCCTAACCCTAACCCTAACCCTAACCCTAACCCTAACCCTAACCCTAACCCTAACCCTAACCCTAACCCTAACCCTAACCCTAACCCTAACCCTAACCCTAACCCTAACCCTAACCCTAACCCTAACCCTAACCCTAACCCTAACCCTAACCCTAACCCTAACCCTAACCCTAACCCTAACCCTAACCCTAACCCTAACCCTAACCCTAACCCTAACCCTAACCCTAACCCTAACCCTAACCCTAACCCTAACCCTAACCCTAACCCTAACCCTAACCCTAACCCTAACCCTAACCCTAACCCTAACCCTAACCCTAACCCTAACCCTAACCCTAACCCTAACCCTAACCCTAACCCTAACCCTAACCCTAACCCTAACCCTAACCCTAACCCTAACCCTAACCCTAACCCTAACCCTAACCCTAACCCTAACCCTAACCCTAACCCTAACCCTAACCCTAACCCTAACCCTAACCCTAACCCTAACCCTAACCCTAACCCTAACCCTAACCCTAACCCTAACCCTAACCCTAACCCTAACCCTAACCCTAACCCTAACCCTAACCCTAACCCTAACCCTAACCCTAACCCTAACCCTAACCCTAACCCTAACCCTAACCCTAACCCTAACCCTAACCCTAACCCTAACCCTAACCCTAACCCTAACCCTAACCCTAACCCTAACCCTAACCCTAACCCTAACCCTAACCCTAACCCTAACCCTAACCCTAACCCTAACCCTAACCCTAACCCTAACCCTAACCCTAACCCTAACCCTAACCCTAACCCTAACCCTAACCCTAACCCTAACCCTAACCCTAACCCTAACCCTAACCCTAACCCTAACCCTAACCCTAACCCTAACCCTAACCCTAACCCTAACCCTAACCCTAACCCTAACCCTAACCCTAACCCTAACCCTAACCCTAACCCTAACCCTAACCCTAACCCTAACCCTAACCCTAACCCTAACCCTAACCCTAACCCTAACCCTAACCCTAACCCTAACCCTAACCCTAACCCTAACCCTAACCCTAACCCTAACCCTAACCCTAACCCTAACCCTAACCCTAACCCTAACCCTAACCCTAACCCTAACCCTAACCCTAACCCTAACCCTAACCCTAACCCTAACCCTAACCCTAACCCTAACCCTAACCCTAACCCTAACCCTAACCCTAACCCTAACCCTAACCCTAACCCTAACCCTAACCCTAACCCTAACCCTAACCCTAACCCTAACCCTAACCCTAACCCTAACCCTAACCCTAACCCTAACCCTAACCCTAACCCTAACCCTAACCCTAACCCTAACCCTAACCCTAACCCTAACCCTAACCCTAACCCTAACCCTAACCCTAACCCTAACCCTAACCCTAACCCTAACCCTAACCCTAACCCTAACCCTAACCCTAACCCTAACCCTAACCCTAACCCTAACCCTAACCCTAACCCTAACCCTAACCCTAACCCTAACCCTAACCCTAACCCTAACCCTAACCCTAACCCTAACCCTAACCCTAACCCTAACCCTAACCCTAACCCTAACCCTAACCCTAACCCTAACCCTAACCCTAACCCTAACCCTAACCCTAACCCTAACCCTAACCCTAACCCTAACCCTAACCCTAACCCTAACCCTAACCCTAACCCTAACCCTAACCCTAACCCTAACCCTAACCCTAACCCTAACCACTAACCCTAACCCTAACCCTAACCCTAACCCTAACCCTAACCCTAACCCTAACCCTAACCCTAACCCTAACCCTAACCCTAACCCTAACCCTAACCCTAACCCTAACCCTAACCCTAACCCTAACCCTAACCCTAACCCTAACCCTAACCCTAACCCTAACCCTAACCCTAACCCTAACCCTAACCCTAACCCTAACCCTAACCCTAACCCTAACCCTAACCCTAACCCTAACCCTAACCCTAACCCTAACCCTAACCCTAACCCTAACCCTAACCCTAACCCTAACCCTAACCCTAACCCTAACCCTAACCCTAACCCTAACCCTAACCCTAACCCTAACCCTAACCCTAACCCTAACCCTAACCCTAACCCTAACCCTAACCCTAACCCTAACCCTAACCCTAACCCTAACCCTAACCCTAACCCTAACCCTAACCCTAACCCTAACCCTAACCCTAACCCTAACCCTAACCCTAACCCTAACCCTAACCCTAACCCTAACCCTAACCCTAACCCTAACCCTAACCCTAACCCTAACCCTAACCCTAACCCTAACCCTAACCCTAACCCTAACCCTAACCCTAACCCTAACCCTAACCCTAACCCTAACCCTAACCCTAACCCTAACCCTAACCCTAACCCTAACCCTAACCCTAACCCTAACCCTAACCCTAACCCTAACCCTAACCCTAACCCTAACCCTAACCCTAACCCTAACCCTAACCCTAACCCTAACCCTAACCCTAACCCTAACCCTAACCCTAACCCTAACCCTAACCCTAACCCTAACCCTAACCCTAACCCTAACCCTAACCCTAACCCTAACCCTAACCCTAACCCTAACCCTAACCCTAACCCTAACCCTAACCCTAACCCTAACCCTAACCCTAACCCTAACCCTAACCCTAACCCTAACCCTAACCCTAACCCTAACCCTAACCCTAACCCTAACCCTAACCCTAACCCTAACCCTAACCCTAACCCTAACCCTAACCCTAACCCTAACCCTAACCCTAACCCTAACCCTAACCCTAACCCTAACCCTAACCCTAACCCTAACCCTAACCCTAACCCTAACCCTAACCCTAACCCTAACCCTAACCCTAACCCTAACCCTAACCCTAACCCTAACCCTAACCCTAACCCTAACCCTAACCCTAACCCTAACCCTAACCCTAACCCTAACCCTAACCCTAACCCTAACCCTAACCCTAACCCTAACCCTAACCCTAACCCTAACCCTAACCCTAACCCTAACCCTAACCCTAACCCTAACCCTAACCCTAACCCTAACCCTAACCCTAACCCTAACCCTAACCCTAACCCTAACCCTAACCCTAACCCTAACCCTAACCCTAACCCTAACCCTAACCCTAACCCTAACCCTAACCCTAACCCTAACCCTAACCCTAACCCTAACCCTAACCCTAACCCTAACCCTAACCCTAACCCTAACCCTAACCCTAACCCTAACCCTAACCCTAACCCTAACCCTAACCCTAACCCTAACCCTAACCCTAACCCTAACCCTAACCCTAACCCTAACCCTAACCCTAACCCTAACCCTAACCCTAACCCTAACCCTAACCCTAACCCTAACCCTAACCCTAACCCTAACCCTAACCCTAACCCTAACCCTAACCCTAACCCTAACCCTAACCCTAACCCTAACCCTAACCCTAACCCTAACCCTAACCCTAACCCTAACCCTAACCCTAACCCTAACCCTAACCCTAACCCTAACCCTAACCCTAACCCTAACCCTAACCCTAACCCTAACCCTAACCCTAACCCTAACCCTAACCCTAACCCTAACCCTAACCCTAACCCTAACCCTAACCCTAACCCTAACCCTAACCCTAACCCTAACCCTAACCCTAACCCTAACCCTAACCCTAACCCTAACCCTAACCCTAACCCTAACCCTAACCCTAACCCTAACCCTAACCCTAACCCTAACCCTAACCCTAACCCTAACCCTAACCCTAACCCTAACCCTAACCCTAACCCTAACCCTAACCCTAACCCTAACCCTAACCCTAACCCTAACCCTAACCCTAACCCTAACCCTAACCCTAACCCTAACCCTAACCCTAACCCTAACCCTAACCCTAACCCTAACCCTAACCCTAACCCTAACCCTAACCCTAACCCTAACCCTAACCCTAACCCTAACCCTAACCCTAACCCTAACCCTAACCCTAACCCTAACCCTAACCCTAACCCTAACCCTAACCCTAACCCTAACCCTAACCCTAACCCTAACCCTAACCCTAACCCTAACCCTAACCCTAACCCTAACCCTAACCCTAACCCTAACCCTAACCCTAACCCTAACCCTAACCCTAACCCTAACCCTAACCCTAACCCTAACCCTAACCCTAACCCTAACCCTAACCCTAACCCTAACCCTAACCCTAACCCTAACCCTAACCCTAACCCTAACCCTAACCCTAACCCTAACCCTAACCCTAACCCTAACCCTAACCCTAACCCTAACCCTAACCCTAACCCTAACCCTAACCCTAACCCTAACCCTAACCCTAACCCTAACCCTAACCCTAACCCTAACCCTAACCCTAACCCTAACCCTAACCCTAACCCTAACCCTAACCCTAACCCTAACCCTAACCCTAACCCTAACCCTAACCCTAACCCTAACCCTAACCCTAACCCTAACCCTAACCCTAACCCTAACCCTAACCCTAACCCTAACCCTAACCCTAACCCTAACCCTAACCCTAACCCTAACCCTAACCCTAACCCTAACCCTAACCCTAACCCTAACCCTAACCCTAACCCTAACCCTAACCCTAACCCTAACCCTAACCCTAACCCTAACCCTAACCCTAACCCTAACCCTAACCCTAACCCTAACCCTAACCCTAACCCTAACCCTAACCCTAACCCTAACCCTAACCCTAACCCTAACCCTAACCCTAACCCTAACCCTAACCCTAACCCTAACCCTAACCCTAACCCTAACCCTAACCCTAACCCTAACCCTAACCCTAACCCTAACCCTAACCCTAACCCTAACCCTAACCCTAACCCTAACCCTAACCCTAACCCTAACCCTAACCCTAACCCTAACCCTAACCCTAACCCTAACCCTAACCCTAACCCTAACCCTAACCCTAACCCTAACCCTAACCTAACCCTAACCCTAACCCTAACCCTAACCCTAACCCTAACCCTAACCCTAACCCTAACCCTAACCCTAACCCTAACCCTAACCCTAACCCTAACCCTAACCCTAACCCTAACCCTAACCCTAACCCTAACCCTAACCCTAACCCTAACCCTAACCCTAACCCTAACCCTAACCCTAACCCTAACCCTAACCCTAACCCTAACCCTAACCCTAACCCTAACCCTAACCCTAACCCTAACCCTAACCCTAACCCTAACCCTAACCCTAACCCTAACCCTAACCCTAACCCTAACCCTAACCCTAACCCTAACCCTAACCCTAACCCTAACCCTAACCCTAACCCTAACCCTAACCCTAACCCTAACCCTAACCCTAACCCTAACCCTAACCCTAACCTAACCCTAACCTAACCTAACCCTAACCTAACCCTAACCCTAACCCTAACCCTAACCTAACCCTAACCCTAACCCTAACCTAACCTAACCTAACCTAACCCTAACCTAACCCTAACCTAACCCTAACCCTAACCTAACCCTAACCTAACCCTAACCCTAACCCTAACCCTAACCCTAACCCTAACCCTAACCCTAACCCTAACCCTAACCCTAACCCTAACCTAACCCTAACCTAACCCTAACCCTAACCCTAACCCTAACCCTAACCCTAACCCTAACCCTAACCCTAACCCTAACCCTAACCCTAACCCTAACCCTAACCCTAACCCTAACCCTAACCCTAACCCTAACCCTAACCCTAACCCTAACCCTAACCCTAACCCTAACCCTAACCCTAACCCTAACCTAACCCTAACCCTAACCCTAACCCTAACCCTAACCCTAACCCTAACCCTAACCCTAACCCTAACCCTAACCCTAACCCTAACCCTAACCTAACCCTAACCCTAACCTAACCTAACCCTAACCCTAACCCTAACCCTAACCCTAACCCTAACCCTAACCCTAACCCTAACCCTAACCTAACCCTAACCTAACCCTAACCCTAACCCTAACCCTAACCCTAACCCTAACCCTAACCCTAACCCTAACCCTAACCCTAACCCTAACCCTAACCCTAACCCTAACCCTAACCCTAACCTAACCCTAACCTAACCCTAACCCTAACCCTAACCCTAACCCTAACCCTAACCTAACCCTAACCCTAACCCTAACCCTAACCCTAACTAACCCTAACCCTAACCCTAACCCTAACCCTAACCCTAACCCTAACCCTAACCCTAACCCTAACCCTAACCCTAACCCTAACCCTAACCCTAACCCTAACTAGCCTCGGCCGAGGCGAGAGAGCGGCCAGAAGGAGTATCGAAGGACTGAGCATTACCAGAGCTGGACATTGCTTCAGCTCTTGGATTCTTTTCTAATCCTAAACCCTGTCCAAGCCTAGGGCTGACCAGCTGTAAAGAGAAATTTAAACCTCGGGCTGACGCGCGAAACTCAAGTGGGGGTGCAGTACAATATCTCATCGCCTGGTGGCACTAGAGAGACCAAACCAAGTGCAATCAACTTGAGGCGGCCCAATTAGTATATATACCAAGTTTCAGCACTCTACGTACAAGAAAACTGGGGGTGCAATACCGTATCTCGACGCCTGGTGGCGCTAGAGCTTCCAAACTATGTGCAAACGATCGGGCGCCCTCGAATTAGTATATATACCAAATTTCAGAGTCCTGTTACTAGCCTTAGTAAGTGCACCCCATCCTAGGGGCTCAACTGTGGGGGCTCAAGTTCGCATTTAACTCTATTACCTAACCCTAACCCTAAGTTCGCATTTAACTCTATTACCTAACCCTAACCTAACCCTAACCCTAACCCTAACCCTAACCTAACCCTAACCCTAACCCTAACCCTAACCCTAACCCTAACCCTAACCCTAACTCTTCAATATTAATAAATATCTAAAACCTACCCTTAATAGGGAGGTTGGATTAATAAACATCTAAAACCTACCCATAAAAGGGAGGATGGAGTAATAAATATCTAAAACCTACCCTTAATAGGGAGGGTGGATTAATAAATAAATAAATAGATGAATAAATAATACCTATTAAAAAAAACTTTAATAAATAACACTTATAATTAAAAATAAGACTCACTCATACATTTTTAAAAAATCTCACTATCTGTGACTCAATAATAAAAAGGCCAAGTGTATCGGTGATGGTGTGGTGGGCTGAGGACGTGGGGGCGGGCCTCGGCCGAGGCGAGAGAGCGGCCAGAAGGAGTATCGAAGGACTGAGCATTACCAGAGCTGGACGTTGCTTCAGCTCTTGGATTCTTTTCTAATCCTAAACCCTGTCCAAGCCTAGGGCTGACCAGCTGTAAAGAGAAATTTAAACCTCGGGCTGACGCGCGAAACTCAAGTGGGGGTGCAGTACAATATCTCATCGCCTGGTGGCACTAGAGAGACCAAACCAAGTGCAATCAACTTGAGGCGGCCCAATTAGTATATATACCAAGTTTCAGCACTCTACGTACAAGAAAACTGGGGGTGCAATACCGTATCTCGACGCCTGGTGGCGCTAGAGCTTCCAAACTATGTGCAAACGATCGGGCGCCCTCGAATTAGTATATATACCAAATTTCAGAGTCCTGTTACTAGCCTTAGTAAGTGCACCCCATCCTAAGGGCTCAACTGTGGGGGCTCAAGTTCGCATTTAACTCTATTACCTAACCCTAACCCTAACTCTTCAATATTAATAAATATCTAAAACCTACCCTTAATAGGGAGGTTGGATTAATAAACATCTAAAACCTACCCATAAAAGGGAGGATGGAGTAATAAATATCTAAAACCTACCCTTAATAGGGAGGGTGGATTAATAAATAAATAAATAGATGAATAAATAATACCTATTAAAAAAAACTTTAATAAATAACACTTATAATTAAAAATAAGACTCACTCATACATTTTTAAAAAATCTCACTATCTGTGACTCAATAATAAAAAGGCCAAGTGTATCGGTGATGGTGTGGTGGGCTGAGGACGTGGGGGCGGGCCTCGGCCGAGGCGAGAGAGCGGCCAGAAGGAGTATCGAAGGACTGAGCATTACCAGAGCTGGACGTTGCTTCAGCTCTTGGATTCTTTTCTAATCCTAAACCCTGTCCAAGCCTAGGGCTGACCAGCTGTAAAGAGAAATTTAAACCTCGGGCTGACGCGCGAAACTCAAGTGGGGGTGCAGTACAATATCTCATCGCCTGGTGGCACTAGAGAGACCAAACCAAGTGCAATCAACTTGAGGCGGCCCAATTAGTATATATACCAAGTTTCAGCACTCTACGTACAAGAAAACTGGGGGTGCAATACCGTATCTCGACGCCTGGTGGCGCTAGAGCTTCCAAACTATGTGCAAACGATCGGGCGCCCTCGAATTAGTATATATACCAAATTTCAGAGTCCTGTTACTAGCCTTAGTAAGTGCACCCCATCCTAGGGGCTCAACTGTGGGGGCTCAAGTTCGCATTTAACTCTATTACCCTAACCCTAACCCTTATGGACACAACCACACCATCCCTAAACCTACCCGGTTCACCCCCATACAATAACTTTACCCCTATCCAACCTAAACCTACTCTTCAATATTAATAAATATCTAAAACCTACCCTTAATAGGGAGGTTGGATTAATAAACATCTAAAACCTACCCATAAAAGGGAGGATGGAGTAATAAATATCTAAAACCTACCCTTAATAGGGAGGGTGGATTAATAAATAAATAAATAGATGAATAAATAATACCTATTAAAAAAAACTTTAATAAATAACACTTATAATTAAAAATAAGACTCACTCATACATTTTTAAAAATCTCACTATCTGTGACTCAATAATAAAAAGGCCAAGTGTATCGGTGATGGTGTGGTGGGCTGAGGACGTGGGGGCGGGCCTCGGCCGAGGCGAGAGAGCGGCCAGAAGGAGTATCGAAGGACTGAGCATTACCAGAGCTGGACATTGCTTCAGCTCTTGGATTCTTTTCTAATCCTAAACCCTGTCCAAGCCTAGGGCTGACCAGCTGTAAAGAGAAATTTAAACCTCGGGCTGACGCGCGAAACTCAAGTGGGGGTGCAGTACAATATCTCATCGCCTGGTGGCACTAGAGAGACCAAACCAAGTGCAATCAACTTGAGGCGGCCCAATTAGTATATATACCAAGTTTCAGCACTCTACGTACAAGAAAACTGGGGGTGCAATACCGTATCTCGACGCCTGGTGGCGCTAGAGCTTCCAAACTATGTGCAAACGATCGGGCGCCCTCGAATTAGTATATATACCAAATTTCAGAGTCCTGTTACTAGCCTTAGTAAGTGCACCCCATCCTAGGGGCTCAACTGTGGGGGCTCAAGTTCGCATTTAACTCTATTACCTAACCCTAACCCTAACCCTAACCCTAAGTTCGCATTTAACTCTATTACCTAACCCTAACCTAACCCTAACCCTAACCCTAACCCTAACCTAACCCTAACCCTAACCCTAACCCTAACCCTAACCCTAACCCTAACCCTAACTCTTCAATATTAATAAATATCTAAAACCTACCCTTAATAGGGAGGTTGGATTAATAAACATCTAAAACCTACCCATAAAAGGGAGGATGGAGTAATAAATATCTAAAACCTACCCTTAATAGGGAGGGTGGATTAATAAATAAATAAATAGATGAATAAATAATACCTATTAAAAAAAACTTTAATAAATAACACTTATAATTAAAAATAAGACTCACTCATACATTTTTAAAAAATCTCACTATCTGTGACTCAATAATAAAAAGGCCAAGTGTATCGGTGATGGTGTGGTGGGCTGAGGACGTGGGGGCGGGCCTCGGCCGAGGCGAGAGAGCGGCCAGAAGGAGTATCGAAGGACTGAGCATTACCAGAGCTGGACGTTGCTTCAGCTCTTGGATTCTTTTCTAATCCTAAACCCTGTCCAAGCCTAGGGCTGACCAGCTGTAAAGAGAAATTTAAACCTCGGGCTGACGCGCGAAACTCAAGTGGGGGTGCAGTACAATATCTCATCGCCTGGTGGCACTAGAGAGACCAAACCAAGTGCAATCAACTTGAGGCGGCCCAATTAGTATATATACCAAGTTTCAGCACTCTACGTACAAGAAAACTGGGGGTGCAATACCGTATCTCGACGCCTGGTGGCGCTAGAGCTTCCAAACTATGTGCAAACGATCGGGCGCCCTCGAATTAGTATATATACCAAATTTCAGAGTCCTGTTACTAGCCTTAGTAAGTGCACCCCATCCTAAGGGCTCAACTGTGGGGGCTCAAGTTCGCATTTAACTCTATTACCTAATCCTAACCTAACCCTAAGTGCACCCCATCCTAGGGGCTCAACTGTGGGGGCTCAAGTTCGCATTTAACTCTATTACCCTAACCCTAACCCTAACCCTTATGGACACAACCACACCATCCCTAAACCTACCCGGTTCACCCCCATACAATAACTTTACCCCTATCCAACCTAAACCTACTCTTCAATATTAATAAATATCTAAAACCTACCCTTAATAGGGAGGTTGGATTAATAAACATCTAAAACCTACCCATAAAAGGGAGGATGGAGTAATAAATATCTAAAACCTACCCTTAATAGGGAGGGTGGATTAATAAATAAATAAATAGATGAATAAATAATACCTATTAAAAAAAACTTTAATAAATAACACTTATAATTAAAAATAAGACTCACTCATACATTTTTAAAAAATCTCACTATCTGTGACTCAATAATAAAAAGGCCAAGTGTATCGGTGATGGTGTGGTGGGCTGAGGACGTGGGGGCGGGCCTCGGCCGAGGCGAGAGAGCGGCCAGAAGGAGTATCGAAGGACTGAGCATTACCAGAGCTGGACGTTGCTTCAGCTCTTGGATTCTTTTCTAATCCTAAACCCTGTCCAAGCCTAGGGCTGACCAGCTGTAAAGAGAAATTTAAACCTCGGGCTGACGCGCGAAACTCAAGTGGGGGTGCAGTACAATATCTCATCGCCTGGTGGCACTAGAGAGACCAAACCAAGTGCAATCAACTTGAGGCGGCCCAATTAGTATATATACCAAGTTTCAGCACTCTACGTACAAGAAAACTGGGGGTGCAATACCGTATCTCGACGCCTGGTGGCGCTAGAGCTTCCAAACTATGTGCAAACGATCGGGCGCCCTCGAATTAGTATATATACCAAATTTCAGAGTCCTGTTACTAGCCTTAGTAAGTGCACCCCATCCTAGGGGCTCAACTGTGGGGGCTCAAGTTCGCATTTAACTCTATTACCCTAACCCTAACCCTTATGGACACAACCACACCATCCCTAAACCTACCCGGTTCACCCCCATACAATAACTTTACCCCTATCCAACCTAAACCTACTCTTCAATATTAATAAATATCTAAAACCTACCCTTAATAGGGAGGTTGGATTAATAAACATCTAAAACCTACCCATAAAAGGGAGGATGGAGTAATAAATATCTAAAACCTACCCTTAATAGGGAGGGTGGATTAATAAATAAATAAATAGATGAATAAATAATACCTATTAAAAAAAACTTTAATAAATAACACTTATAATTAAAAATAAGACTCACTCATACATTTTTAAAAATCTCACTATCTGTGACTCAATAATAAAAAGGCCAAGTGTATCGGTGATGGTGTGGTGGGCTGAGGACGTGGGGGCGGGCCTCGGCCGAGGCGAGAGAGCGGCCAGAAGGAGTATCGAAGGACTGAGCATTACCAGAGCTGGACATTGCTTCAGCTCTTGGATTCTTTTCTAATCCTAAACCCTGTCCAAGCCTAGGGCTGACCAGCTGTAAAGAGAAATTTAAACCTCGGGCTGACGCGCGAAACTCAAGTGGGGGTGCAGTACAATATCTCATCGCCTGGTGGCACTAGAGAGACCAAACCAAGTGCAATCAACTTGAGGCGGCCCAATTAGTATATATACCAAGTTTCAGCACTCTACGTACAAGAAAACTGGGGGTGCAATACCGTATCTCGACGCCTGGTGGCGCTAGAGCTTCCAAACTATGTGCAAACGATCGGGCGCCCTCGAATTAGTATATATACCAAATTTCAGAGTCCTGTTACTAGCCTTAGTAAGTGCACCCCATCCTAGGGGCTCAACTGTGGGGGCTCAAGTTCGCATTTAACTCTATTACCTAACCCTAACCCTAAGTTCGCATTTAACTCTATTACCTAACCCTAACCTAACCCTAACCCTAACCCTAACCCTAACCTAACCCTAACCCTAACCCTAACCCTAACCCTAACCCTAACCCTAACCCTAACTCTTCAATATTAATAAATATCTAAAACCTACCCTTAATAGGGAGGTTGGATTAATAAACATCTAAAACCTACCCATAAAAGGGAGGATGGAGTAATAAATATCTAAAACCTACCCTTAATAGGGAGGGTGGATTAATAAATAAATAAATAGATGAATAAATAATACCTATTAAAAAAAACTTTAATAAATAACACTTATAATTAAAAATAAGACTCACTCATACATTTTTAAAAAATCTCACTATCTGTGACTCAATAATAAAAAGGCCAAGTGTATCGGTGATGGTGTGGTGGGCTGAGGACGTGGGGGCGGGCCTCGGCCGAGGCGAGAGAGCGGCCAGAAGGAGTATCGAAGGACTGAGCATTACCAGAGCTGGACGTTGCTTCAGCTCTTGGATTCTTTTCTAATCCTAAACCCTGTCCAAGCCTAGGGCTGACCAGCTGTAAAGAGAAATTTAAACCTCGGGCTGACGCGCGAAACTCAAGTGGGGGTGCAGTACAATATCTCATCGCCTGGTGGCACTAGAGAGACCAAACCAAGTGCAATCAACTTGAGGCGGCCCAATTAGTATATATACCAAGTTTCAGCACTCTACGTACAAGAAAACTGGGGGTGCAATACCGTATCTCGACGCCTGGTGGCGCTAGAGCTTCCAAACTATGTGCAAACGATCGGGCGCCCTCGAATTAGTATATATACCAAATTTCAGAGTCCTGTTACTAGCCTTAGTAAGTGCACCCCATCCTAAGGGCTCAACTGTGGGGGCTCAAGTTCGCATTTAACTCTATTACCTAACCCTAACCCTAACTCTTCAATATTAATAAATATCTAAAACCTACCCTTAATAGGGAGGTTGGATTAATAAACATCTAAAACCTACCCATAAAAGGGAGGATGGAGTAATAAATATCTAAAACCTACCCTTAATAGGGAGGGTGGATTAATAAATAAATAAATAGATGAATAAATAATACCTATTAAAAAAAACTTTAATAAATAACACTTATAATTAAAAATAAGACTCACTCATACATTTTTAAAAAATCTCACTATCTGTGACTCAATAATAAAAAGGCCAAGTGTATCGGTGATGGTGTGGTGGGCTGAGGACGTGGGGGCGGGCCTCGGCCGAGGCGAGAGAGCGGCCAGAAGGAGTATCGAAGGACTGAGCATTACCAGAGCTGGACGTTGCTTCAGCTCTTGGATTCTTTTCTAATCCTAAACCCTGTCCAAGCCTAGGGCTGACCAGCTGTAAAGAGAAATTTAAACCTCGGGCTGACGCGCGAAACTCAAGTGGGGGTGCAGTACAATATCTCATCGCCTGGTGGCACTAGAGAGACCAAACCAAGTGCAATCAACTTGAGGCGGCCCAATTAGTATATATACCAAGTTTCAGCACTCTACGTACAAGAAAACTGGGGGTGCAATACCGTATCTCGACGCCTGGTGGCGCTAGAGCTTCCAAACTATGTGCAAACGATCGGGCGCCCTCGAATTAGTATATATACCAAATTTCAGAGTCCTGTTACTAGCCTTAGTAAGTGCACCCCATCCTAGGGGCTCAACTGTGGGGGCTCAAGTTCGCATTTAACTCTATTACCCTAACCCTAACCCTTATGGACACAACCACACCATCCCTAAACCTACCCGGTTCACCCCCATACAATAACTTTACCCCTATCCAACCTAAACCTACTCTTCAATATTAATAAATATCTAAAACCTACCCTTAATAGGGAGGTTGGATTAATAAACATCTAAAACCTACCCATAAAAGGGAGGATGGAGTAATAAATATCTAAAACCTACCCTTAATAGGGAGGGTGGATTAATAAATAAATAAATAGATGAATAAATAATACCTATTAAAAAAAACTTTAATAAATAACACTTATAATTAAAAATAAGACTCACTCATACATTTTTAAAAATCTCACTATCTGTGACTCAATAATAAAAAGGCCAAGTGTATCGGTGATGGTGTGGTGGGCTGAGGACGTGGGGGCGGGCCTCGGCCGAGGCGAGAGAGCGGCCAGAAGGAGTATCGAAGGACTGAGCATTACCAGAGCTGGACATTGCTTCAGCTCTTGGATTCTTTTCTAATCCTAAACCCTGTCCAAGCCTAGGGCTGACCAGCTGTAAAGAGAAATTTAAACCTCGGGCTGACGCGCGAAACTCAAGTGGGGGTGCAGTACAATATCTCATCGCCTGGTGGCACTAGAGAGACCAAACCAAGTGCAATCAACTTGAGGCGGCCCAATTAGTATATATACCAAGTTTCAGCACTCTACGTACAAGAAAACTGGGGGTGCAATACCGTATCTCGACGCCTGGTGGCGCTAGAGCTTCCAAACTATGTGCAAACGATCGGGCGCCCTCGAATTAGTATATATACCAAATTTCAGAGTCCTGTTACTAGCCTTAGTAAGTGCACCCCATCCTAGGGGCTCAACTGTGGGGGCTCAAGTTCGCATTTAACTCTATTACCTAACCCTAACCCTAACCCTAACCCTAAGTTCGCATTTAACTCTATTACCTAACCCTAACCTAACCCTAACCCTAACCCTAACCCTAACCTAACCCTAACCCTAACCCTAACCCTAACCCTAACCCTAACCCTAACCCTAACTCTTCAATATTAATAAATATCTAAAACCTACCCTTAATAGGGAGGTTGGATTAATAAACATCTAAAACCTACCCATAAAAGGGAGGATGGAGTAATAAATATCTAAAACCTACCCTTAATAGGGAGGGTGGATTAATAAATAAATAAATAGATGAATAAATAATACCTATTAAAAAAAACTTTAATAAATAACACTTATAATTAAAAATAAGACTCACTCATACATTTTTAAAAAATCTCACTATCTGTGACTCAATAATAAAAAGGCCAAGTGTATCGGTGATGGTGTGGTGGGCTGAGGACGTGGGGGCGGGCCTCGGCCGAGGCGAGAGAGCGGCCAGAAGGAGTATCGAAGGACTGAGCATTACCAGAGCTGGACGTTGCTTCAGCTCTTGGATTCTTTTCTAATCCTAAACCCTGTCCAAGCCTAGGGCTGACCAGCTGTAAAGAGAAATTTAAACCTCGGGCTGACGCGCGAAACTCAAGTGGGGGTGCAGTACAATATCTCATCGCCTGGTGGCACTAGAGAGACCAAACCAAGTGCAATCAACTTGAGGCGGCCCAATTAGTATATATACCAAGTTTCAGCACTCTACGTACAAGAAAACTGGGGGTGCAATACCGTATCTCGACGCCTGGTGGCGCTAGAGCTTCCAAACTATGTGCAAACGATCGGGCGCCCTCGAATTAGTATATATACCAAATTTCAGAGTCCTGTTACTAGCCTTAGTAAGTGCACCCCATCCTAAGGGCTCAACTGTGGGGGCTCAAGTTCGCATTTAACTCTATTACCTAATCCTAACCTAACCCTAAGTGCACCCCATCCTAGGGGCTCAACTGTGGGGGCTCAAGTTCGCATTTAACTCTATTACCCTAACCCTAACCCTAACCCTTATGGACACAACCACACCATCCCTAAACCTACCCGGTTCACCCCCATACAATAACTTTACCCCTATCCAACCTAAACCTACTCTTCAATATTAATAAATATCTAAAACCTACCCTTAATAGGGAGGTTGGATTAATAAACATCTAAAACCTACCCATAAAAGGGAGGATGGAGTAATAAATATCTAAAACCTACCCTTAATAGGGAGGGTGGATTAATAAATAAATAAATAGATGAATAAATAATACCTATTAAAAAAAACTTTAATAAATAACACTTATAATTAAAAATAAGACTCACTCATACATTTTTAAAAAATCTCACTATCTGTGACTCAATAATAAAAAGGCCAAGTGTATCGGTGATGGTGTGGTGGGCTGAGGACGTGGGGGCGGGCCTCGGCCGAGGCGAGAGAGCGGCCAGAAGGAGTATCGAAGGACTGAGCATTACCAGAGCTGGACGTTGCTTCAGCTCTTGGATTCTTTTCTAATCCTAAACCCTGTCCAAGCCTAGGGCTGACCAGCTGTAAAGAGAAATTTAAACCTCGGGCTGACGCGCGAAACTCAAGTGGGGGTGCAGTACAATATCTCATCGCCTGGTGGCACTAGAGAGACCAAACCAAGTGCAATCAACTTGAGGCGGCCCAATTAGTATATATACCAAGTTTCAGCACTCTACGTACAAGAAAACTGGGGGTGCAATACCGTATCTCGACGCCTGGTGGCGCTAGAGCTTCCAAACTATGTGCAAACGATCGGGCGCCCTCGAATTAGTATATATACCAAATTTCAGAGTCCTGTTACTAGCCTTAGTAAGTGCACCCCATCCTAGGGGCTCAACTGTGGGGGCTCAAGTTCGCATTTAACTCTATTACCCTAACCCTAACCCTTATGGACACAACCACACCATCCCTAAACCTACCCGGTTCACCCCCATACAATAACTTTACCCCTATCCAACCTAAACCTACTCTTCAATATTAATAAATATCTAAAACCTACCCTTAATAGGGAGGTTGGATTAATAAACATCTAAAACCTACCCATAAAAGGGAGGATGGAGTAATAAATATCTAAAACCTACCCTTAATAGGGAGGGTGGATTAATAAATAAATAAATAGATGAATAAATAATACCTATTAAAAAAAACTTTAATAAATAACACTTATAATTAAAAATAAGACTCACTCATACATTTTTAAAAATCTCACTATCTGTGACTCAATAATAAAAAGGCCAAGTGTATCGGTGATGGTGTGGTGGGCTGAGGACGTGGGGGCGGGCCTCGGCCGAGGCGAGAGAGCGGCCAGAAGGAGTATCGAAGGACTGAGCATTACCAGAGCTGGACATTGCTTCAGCTCTTGGATTCTTTTCTAATCCTAAACCCTGTCCAAGCCTAGGGCTGACCAGCTGTAAAGAGAAATTTAAACCTCGGGCTGACGCGCGAAACTCAAGTGGGGGTGCAGTACAATATCTCATCGCCTGGTGGCACTAGAGAGACCAAACCAAGTGCAATCAACTTGAGGCGGCCCAATTAGTATATATACCAAGTTTCAGCACTCTACGTACAAGAAAACTGGGGGTGCAATACCGTATCTCGACGCCTGGTGGCGCTAGAGCTTCCAAACTATGTGCAAACGATCGGGCGCCCTCGAATTAGTATATATACCAAATTTCAGAGTCCTGTTACTAGCCTTAGTAAGTGCACCCCATCCTAGGGGCTCAACTGTGGGGGCTCAAGTTCGCATTTAACTCTATTACCTAACCCTAACCCTAAGTTCGCATTTAACTCTATTACCTAACCCTAACCTAACCCTAACCCTAACCCTAACCCTAACCTAACCCTAACCCTAACCCTAACCCTAACCCTAACCCTAACCCTAACCCTAACTCTTCAATATTAATAAATATCTAAAACCTACCCTTAATAGGGAGGTTGGATTAATAAACATCTAAAACCTACCCATAAAAGGGAGGATGGAGTAATAAATATCTAAAACCTACCCTTAATAGGGAGGGTGGATTAATAAATAAATAAATAGATGAATAAATAATACCTATTAAAAAAAACTTTAATAAATAACACTTATAATTAAAAATAAGACTCACTCATACATTTTTAAAAAATCTCACTATCTGTGACTCAATAATAAAAAGGCCAAGTGTATCGGTGATGGTGTGGTGGGCTGAGGACGTGGGGGCGGGCCTCGGCCGAGGCGAGAGAGCGGCCAGAAGGAGTATCGAAGGACTGAGCATTACCAGAGCTGGACGTTGCTTCAGCTCTTGGATTCTTTTCTAATCCTAAACCCTGTCCAAGCCTAGGGCTGACCAGCTGTAAAGAGAAATTTAAACCTCGGGCTGACGCGCGAAACTCAAGTGGGGGTGCAGTACAATATCTCATCGCCTGGTGGCACTAGAGAGACCAAACCAAGTGCAATCAACTTGAGGCGGCCCAATTAGTATATATACCAAGTTTCAGCACTCTACGTACAAGAAAACTGGGGGTGCAATACCGTATCTCGACGCCTGGTGGCGCTAGAGCTTCCAAACTATGTGCAAACGATCGGGCGCCCTCGAATTAGTATATATACCAAATTTCAGAGTCCTGTTACTAGCCTTAGTAAGTGCACCCCATCCTAAGGGCTCAACTGTGGGGGCTCAAGTTCGCATTTAACTCTATTACCTAACCCTAACCCTAACTCTTCAATATTAATAAATATCTAAAACCTACCCTTAATAGGGAGGTTGGATTAATAAACATCTAAAACCTACCCATAAAAGGGAGGATGGAGTAATAAATATCTAAAACCTACCCTTAATAGGGAGGGTGGATTAATAAATAAATAAATAGATGAATAAATAATACCTATTAAAAAAAACTTTAATAAATAACACTTATAATTAAAAATAAGACTCACTCATACATTTTTAAAAAATCTCACTATCTGTGACTCAATAATAAAAAGGCCAAGTGTATCGGTGATGGTGTGGTGGGCTGAGGACGTGGGGGCGGGCCTCGGCCGAGGCGAGAGAGCGGCCAGAAGGAGTATCGAAGGACTGAGCATTACCAGAGCTGGACGTTGCTTCAGCTCTTGGATTCTTTTCTAATCCTAAACCCTGTCCAAGCCTAGGGCTGACCAGCTGTAAAGAGAAATTTAAACCTCGGGCTGACGCGCGAAACTCAAGTGGGGGTGCAGTACAATATCTCATCGCCTGGTGGCACTAGAGAGACCAAACCAAGTGCAATCAACTTGAGGCGGCCCAATTAGTATATATACCAAGTTTCAGCACTCTACGTACAAGAAAACTGGGGGTGCAATACCGTATCTCGACGCCTGGTGGCGCTAGAGCTTCCAAACTATGTGCAAACGATCGGGCGCCCTCGAATTAGTATATATACCAAATTTCAGAGTCCTGTTACTAGCCTTAGTAAGTGCACCCCATCCTAGGGGCTCAACTGTGGGGGCTCAAGTTCGCATTTAACTCTATTACCCTAACCCTAACCCTTATGGACACAACCACACCATCCCTAAACCTACCCGGTTCACCCCCATACAATAACTTTACCCCTATCCAACCTAAACCTACTCTTCAATATTAATAAATATCTAAAACCTACCCTTAATAGGGAGGTTGGATTAATAAACATCTAAAACCTACCCATAAAAGGGAGGATGGAGTAATAAATATCTAAAACCTACCCTTAATAGGGAGGGTGGATTAATAAATAAATAAATAGATGAATAAATAATACCTATTAAAAAAAACTTTAATAAATAACACTTATAATTAAAAATAAGACTCACTCATACATTTTTAAAAATCTCACTATCTGTGACTCAATAATAAAAAGGCCAAGTGTATCGGTGATGGTGTGGTGGGCTGAGGACGTGGGGGCGGGCCTCGGCCGAGGCGAGAGAGCGGCCAGAAGGAGTATCGAAGGACTGAGCATTACCAGAGCTGGACATTGCTTCAGCTCTTGGATTCTTTTCTAATCCTAAACCCTGTCCAAGCCTAGGGCTGACCAGCTGTAAAGAGAAATTTAAACCTCGGGCTGACGCGCGAAACTCAAGTGGGGGTGCAGTACAATATCTCATCGCCTGGTGGCACTAGAGAGACCAAACCAAGTGCAATCAACTTGAGGCGGCCCAATTAGTATATATACCAAGTTTCAGCACTCTACGTACAAGAAAACTGGGGGTGCAATACCGTATCTCGACGCCTGGTGGCGCTAGAGCTTCCAAACTATGTGCAAACGATCGGGCGCCCTCGAATTAGTATATATACCAAATTTCAGAGTCCTGTTACTAGCCTTAGTAAGTGCACCCCATCCTAGGGGCTCAACTGTGGGGGCTCAAGTTCGCATTTAACTCTATTACCTAACCCTAACCCTAACCCTAACCCTAAGTTCGCATTTAACTCTATTACCTAACCCTAACCTAACCCTAACCCTAACCCTAACCCTAACCTAACCCTAACCCTAACCCTAACCCTAACCCTAACCCTAACCCTAACCCTAACTCTTCAATATTAATAAATATCTAAAACCTACCCTTAATAGGGAGGTTGGATTAATAAACATCTAAAACCTACCCATAAAAGGGAGGATGGAGTAATAAATATCTAAAACCTACCCTTAATAGGGAGGGTGGATTAATAAATAAATAAATAGATGAATAAATAATACCTATTAAAAAAAACTTTAATAAATAACACTTATAATTAAAAATAAGACTCACTCATACATTTTTAAAAAATCTCACTATCTGTGACTCAATAATAAAAAGGCCAAGTGTATCGGTGATGGTGTGGTGGGCTGAGGACGTGGGGGCGGGCCTCGGCCGAGGCGAGAGAGCGGCCAGAAGGAGTATCGAAGGACTGAGCATTACCAGAGCTGGACGTTGCTTCAGCTCTTGGATTCTTTTCTAATCCTAAACCCTGTCCAAGCCTAGGGCTGACCAGCTGTAAAGAGAAATTTAAACCTCGGGCTGACGCGCGAAACTCAAGTGGGGGTGCAGTACAATATCTCATCGCCTGGTGGCACTAGAGAGACCAAACCAAGTGCAATCAACTTGAGGCGGCCCAATTAGTATATATACCAAGTTTCAGCACTCTACGTACAAGAAAACTGGGGGTGCAATACCGTATCTCGACGCCTGGTGGCGCTAGAGCTTCCAAACTATGTGCAAACGATCGGGCGCCCTCGAATTAGTATATATACCAAATTTCAGAGTCCTGTTACTAGCCTTAGTAAGTGCACCCCATCCTAAGGGCTCAACTGTGGGGGCTCAAGTTCGCATTTAACTCTATTACCTAATCCTAACCTAACCCTAAGTGCACCCCATCCTAGGGGCTCAACTGTGGGGGCTCAAGTTCGCATTTAACTCTATTACCCTAACCCTAACCCTAACCCTTATGGACACAACCACACCATCCCTAAACCTACCCGGTTCACCCCCATACAATAACTTTACCCCTATCCAACCTAAACCTACTCTTCAATATTAATAAATATCTAAAACCTACCCTTAATAGGGAGGTTGGATTAATAAACATCTAAAACCTACCCATAAAAGGGAGGATGGAGTAATAAATATCTAAAACCTACCCTTAATAGGGAGGGTGGATTAATAAATAAATAAATAGATGAATAAATAATACCTATTAAAAAAAACTTTAATAAATAACACTTATAATTAAAAATAAGACTCACTCATACATTTTTAAAAAATCTCACTATCTGTGACTCAATAATAAAAAGGCCAAGTGTATCGGTGATGGTGTGGTGGGCTGAGGACGTGGGGGCGGGCCTCGGCCGAGGCGAGAGAGCGGCCAGAAGGAGTATCGAAGGACTGAGCATTACCAGAGCTGGACGTTGCTTCAGCTCTTGGATTCTTTTCTAATCCTAAACCCTGTCCAAGCCTAGGGCTGACCAGCTGTAAAGAGAAATTTAAACCTCGGGCTGACGCGCGAAACTCAAGTGGGGGTGCAGTACAATATCTCATCGCCTGGTGGCACTAGAGAGACCAAACCAAGTGCAATCAACTTGAGGCGGCCCAATTAGTATATATACCAAGTTTCAGCACTCTACGTACAAGAAAACTGGGGGTGCAATACCGTATCTCGACGCCTGGTGGCGCTAGAGCTTCCAAACTATGTGCAAACGATCGGGCGCCCTCGAATTAGTATATATACCAAATTTCAGAGTCCTGTTACTAGCCTTAGTAAGTGCACCCCATCCTAGGGGCTCAACTGTGGGGGCTCAAGTTCGCATTTAACTCTATTACCCTAACCCTAACCCTTATGGACACAACCACACCATCCCTAAACCTACCCGGTTCACCCCCATACAATAACTTTACCCCTATCCAACCTAAACCTACTCTTCAATATTAATAAATATCTAAAACCTACCCTTAATAGGGAGGTTGGATTAATAAACATCTAAAACCTACCCATAAAAGGGAGGATGGAGTAATAAATATCTAAAACCTACCCTTAATAGGGAGGGTGGATTAATAAATAAATAAATAGATGAATAAATAATACCTATTAAAAAAAACTTTAATAAATAACACTTATAATTAAAAATAAGACTCACTCATACATTTTTAAAAATCTCACTATCTGTGACTCAATAATAAAAAGGCCAAGTGTATCGGTGATGGTGTGGTGGGCTGAGGACGTGGGGGCGGGCCTCGGCCGAGGCGAGAGAGCGGCCAGAAGGAGTATCGAAGGACTGAGCATTACCAGAGCTGGACATTGCTTCAGCTCTTGGATTCTTTTCTAATCCTAAACCCTGTCCAAGCCTAGGGCTGACCAGCTGTAAAGAGAAATTTAAACCTCGGGCTGACGCGCGAAACTCAAGTGGGGGTGCAGTACAATATCTCATCGCCTGGTGGCACTAGAGAGACCAAACCAAGTGCAATCAACTTGAGGCGGCCCAATTAGTATATATACCAAGTTTCAGCACTCTACGTACAAGAAAACTGGGGGTGCAATACCGTATCTCGACGCCTGGTGGCGCTAGAGCTTCCAAACTATGTGCAAACGATCGGGCGCCCTCGAATTAGTATATATACCAAATTTCAGAGTCCTGTTACTAGCCTTAGTAAGTGCACCCCATCCTAGGGGCTCAACTGTGGGGGCTCAAGTTCGCATTTAACTCTATTACCTAACCCTAACCTACCCAAGAGCCTCTGACAGCACTCGGAACCCGCAGAGGCCCTCCAAAGACCAGCCTAAACCTACCCAAGAGCCTCTGACAGCACTCGGAACCCGCAGAGGCCCTCCAAAGACCAGCCTAAACCTACCCAAGAGCCTCTGACAGCACTCGGAACCCGCAGACGCGCGAAACTCAAGTGGGGGTGCAGTACAATATCTCGACACCTGGTGGCGCTAGAGAGACCAAACCAAGTGCAATCGACTTGAGGCGGCCCAATTAGTATATATACCAAGTTTCAGCACTCTATGTACAAGA
The DNA here is from genome assembly GCA_036784905.1 of Acrossocheilus fasciatus. Lineage (NCBI taxonomy): Eukaryota > Metazoa > Chordata > Actinopteri > Cypriniformes > Cyprinidae > Acrossocheilus > Acrossocheilus fasciatus. Next base: position 23,665 of record CM071958.1, read on the forward strand.
CAACTGGGGGTGCAATACCATATCTCGACGCCTGGTGGCGCTAGAGCTTCCAAACTATTTGCAAACGATCGGGCGCCCTCTAATTAGTATATATACCAAATTTCAGCCTCCTAGTACCTGGCCTTAACTCATTCTTACTAGCCTTAGTAAGTGCACCCCCTTATATAAGGTGGTGCAATTTCGTATTTAACTCTATTACCTAACCTAACCCTAACCCAGGACTGTCTGATGTTGCATTACAAAATAAAAGCCTTCCAAAAACTCAAGACAATACTGGTCTTATATGAGTTTTTGGAGGGCTTTTATTTTGTAATGCAACATCAGCTCGTCTTGAAACTGGTTTAGATACACCCTGGGGCAGTGAACTGCTAATCTGAATTGAAACTGGTCTGTGAAACCAGAGAGTTTATTTTTTTAGAGCCATCCAAAATCAAATAAATCATTGGTCAAATATGAGTTTTTGGAAGGCTTTTATTTTGTAATGCAACATCAGACAGTCCTGAAACTGATTGAGAGACACCCTGGGGCAGTGAACTGTTAATCTGAATTGAAACTGGTCTGTGAAACCAGAGACTTATTTTTTAGAGCCATCCAAAATCAAATAGAATATTGGTCATATATGAGTTTTTGGAGGGCTTTTATTTTGTAATGCAACATCAGACAGTCCTGAAACTGATTGAGAGACACCCTGGGGCAGTGAACTGTTAATCTGAATTGAAACTGGTCCGTGAAACCAGAGACTTTATTTTTTAGAGCCACCCCAAATTCACAGACAATACTGGTCATATATGAGTTTTTGGATGGCTTTTATTTTGTAATGCAACATCAGACAGTCCTGAAACTGGTTGAGATACACCCTGGGGCAGTGATCTGTTAATCTGAATTGAAACTGGTCTGTGAAACCAGAGAGTTTATTTTTTTAGAGCCATCCAAAATCACAGGCAGAACAGGTAGAATATGAGTTTTTGGAGGGCTTTTATTATGTAATGCATCATCAGACAGTCCTGAAACTGGATTGAAACTGGTGTGTGGAAACAGGGAGTTTTCTTTTTATAACTATGTGAATATACAGATAAATGTGGTTATATGCAAGTTTTGAAAGGCTTTTATTTTTTATTTTGTTATTTCTCATCAGACAGGTATTTTCATATTATTTGGAAATTCTACGTTTAATATTACTCAACGTTTTCGTTTTATCAGACCGTTTTTTAAACATTTGTATTATTTTAAATGAATTGATTTCATTTATTTGTTCATTTATATATTCGTTCATTCGTTTATTCATTATTGACAGAAACTGGCTCAATAAATGAATGCCAGATGTTTTTACACGCTATTACCGCAACGCCTTGTATATGCGCACAACACAAAATAACGTGGCGGCTAGAATGACCGTGTTTTTCAAAGTGGAGGCTGGCTTGACTGCAGTAAGGGGCAGGGGCTCGAACTTTTTCTTTTGTATCTTATATTGTATTTGTCCTGTTGTTTGTCATTTCCACCTTTTGATTTAATAACTAACATAAAATAAAATAAAAATATATTGTTATATATATGGACGTTTCTTCAACTAGGGGCACTTTTAGCCTTGTGAAGTTGAATAAAAAAAACTTGTTCAAAAGTCACGTAACACTTATAAGTTTAAATAATTTGTCTAGTTTTAAGGTATGTAAGAGGACAAACTTAGATTACAAGAGAAATTGTTAATATTTTACATTTTCCGACCTGCAATGAACAAATGTCATTTCCACCACATCTCAATATACAGCTGTTATTTAAAAATAGAATAACTCATGCCACTCAAGAATTGTCTAAGATCATTTTTCTAACTAGTTTTACCAGTTTTTCCACAATGTACAATAATTATACATTTGTCAATGAGATAAATTAACTGTCCTAAGGACCAAATGCTGAACTGTACACCTGTTTGTAACCATAAATGTAATTTCCACCACACAGGCAGTGTGGTGGAAATGACATTTCTGTAGTTCTTTGTGAAAAAATGGAAGATAGCTTCACTGATTATATTTAAATTAATGCTAAGCATTTCATGTATGCAAAATACTCTTATTTAACTTAAATTTTTTTGCTTTTTAAAAACACTCTTGAAGGTACAGCATGTTTGGAAATGACGTAGAATAAATATATTAACTGATCAAGCAATATTTACCTTGATTTTTCTTCCATTTGTTGTTGATGAAAATGTAAATTCCCTCCATGTTCAGCATGTGCTCTGATGTCACTGAACATTTCCAGAGAAACAATCTTTCACACACACCAATGACACCAATTCTGTGCGACAGCTATATTTTGTATAAAAAGTAATATTGATAGTGGTCTCACATTAAATACTATAATGTATTTTAATTATTTTACCAGTGCTTAATTCAGGTACATTAATAGTTACCAGATAAGTCATATTTTTAAACTGTATTTTCATTGCTGAAGTTTAAAAGTCTGGGTGTGTGATAACGAGAAAACAGTGATTTTGACACCTATAAGAAGGTTGAAAAGTGTGAAAAAATCATAATAGGAAGGTAGTATAAAGTTTTAAAGGTGGTTTTACTGTTAGTTTGACAAAGAAAGAGGATTTTTTCCAAAATTATATGTATTTTTAAAAATATGACCAAAGAACATAAAAGTGCCCATAGTCTAAGAATCATCCATATATTGTTTTTGTGAAATTTAATTAGGCTACTCATATCTTTAAAAAAAAATTGTCCTATCACCCATCCATACATATATCTTCTGACAGATATATTTATTAATTAACTGTTAATAATCTTTCGAAATAGACTGTTTGTTTATTTTATGTGTCTATGATCTCCAGTGATGGGAATAACGGCGTTATAAATAAACGGTGTTTCTAATGGCGTTATTTTTTTCAGTAACGAGTAATAAAACGAATTACTGTTTCCCCCGTTACAACACCGTTACTGACAATAAAATGTGGCATTACTATATTATATTATTAGAATTAAATTTTTCAGTTCATCTGAATGGATGCGCAGTGTAGCTGTATTTGACATAACTATCTGTGGACAGAATAAAGTTGCACAAATATTAAATAAATCACTCTATGAATATATTTATTGTTGATTCACATCACTGAGTGCAACATGTTAACAACTTTTGACACCAGAATACTGTAAAACACATTTCAACAGCAGTTCTCAAATATAATCTTGTCACTGGAGTCCAAACAATAATTGCTGAATAAAAGCAACAATATGGACTGTTTTCCAAATCTAAGAAAAGAGATGCATTACATAAAATAAATATTTCATATTCAGAATTCAAAGTCATTTTCAAATAAGACTCAAGTCACATTGGAAAAAGAAAATACACCAAAGACTTTCTATTAAAAAAATCTCAATGTATTCCCTCATGGTATAACTGATCCCTTTCAAAATGCAATCATATATATTTTTTATCTAAATCATGTAAACCAGTGAACACAATACAATCAAGCCAGAAAAGCTTTACATTTGTAATAGACAAAAGCAACATATAAAAGCTTCTCTCGGCTTGCCGTTGTTTGGCAGTGAAAAGCAGCACAGAAGCACAATCCTTGATCACACATCATCGCTCGACTGTCTGCACAAATCTAAACCTAGAACCAGATCTTAGAAGACAGTCTTACTGAAGTCATTCATGAGACGTGGCTCACAACAGAAGTGTTTTCGTCACGTTAGAAGTGAGTCTCTCATTATGTCCTGATCGCGTCTGTGATTGTACGCACGCAAACAAACACCGGCTACAGAACAATCTCTTTTGATCGTTCTGTGTGTCCTGAAGTCACAAAATTGTGATTTTTAACCTTGTGCATTTATAAGTATCTGATGTCAATCTGCCTTTCAAACACAGAAACGCTTCACTGAACTCATGTCCTGGATATTCAGAGGAACTCTGATTCTGAACACTGTAGTCTGGTGTACTTTCAGCAGTTCAGGCAGCAGAAATCAGCACAAACATCACACACAGTGACCATATGAGCTAGAAAAAAAACTTTTCACTTAGACAATCAAAGTAAAAACACAAACTTCTCTTGACATGTAGTACACAAAAGAGTTGATTCAATAAATACAACAGCAGACTCTTGATCACGGCTGAATGCAGGTGTTCGGTGTGTGTTTAGGCAGAAGTGTTAGTGTTGTCGCGTGTCAAACAATGACGATGTGGCTACATACAGTCAGCGACGTTACTGGAGCCCTGGCCGACGTCTCGAATCTGACTGATGTGAGTGGAACAGACGGCGACTCCGGCCCCGGCCCGACAGTGAGACACAGAGCCCACCAGCTCCCATCTGGTGCAAAAACACACAAACAAACTAATTCTATCTGAAATCACAACCAGTCCTCTTCAGAAACGCTCCACCGCTATATCTCACCTGTTCATCCGGGGCTCGAAGGCCTCCACCGTATTCAGGTAGATGTTTCCATTGTGCCCCCCCACTGCAAAGACACGCCCCATCACCGTGGCAACGCCGACTCCGCCCCTGGGCGTGGTCAACTCCGCCACATACTCCCAGTGATTGGTCCTGGGGTCGAAGCGCTCCACTGAGCTCAGCGGAGAGTTATCGTCAAACCCGCCTTCAGACAAACACAAGCACATGAAGCGCACAGACATCACTCCAGCAGAGCGTTTTCACTTGAAGTCTGAAATTCACAAATTCTGATCGTTACCAACAACGTAGAGGCATCCGTTGAGTTCGCTGACACCGTTTCCAGCGCGCCGCTGGCCCATCTCTCGCACATCTGTCCATTTGTTCAGATGAGGGTCGAAGCGCTCCACGCTGGACAGAGACGCGACGCCGTCATTTCCCCCGACCGCGTACACATAGCCCTGATGAAGACACAATCAAACCCTGACACTCATCAACCCTCTCAAAACAACAGAACAGAAGAGAAGCGAAAGCTTGTCTGGGCTGCTGAATACGGTGCACAATCGGGCTGGACGATACAGTTAAAATAAGCTTTCCTGTAGCTCAAATAGTAGAGCATGGCGCTAGCAACGCCAAGATCATGGGTTCGATTCCCAGGGAAAGCAAGAGCTGATAAAATGTAAAAACTGTAACTTGAATGCAATGTAAGTCGCTTTGGATAAAAGCGTCTGCTAAATACATAAATGTAAATAACATGTTATGATCAGTGAAGTTGTCTATATTACACAATGAATCTCTTATTTACACGTCGTTAGTTATAATGAAAGGATTCACCAGTGTGTAGAACAGAGTTTGCATACTCCTGCAATACAGATATTCACTCACAAATAACAGATTACTTCCTGATTATCCCACTGAAAACACATTCTGCGAAGCTGCTCTGAAACAATTTGTATTGTAAAAAAGCTGTATAATTAAAAATGGATTTGACCAGTAAGTGTGCTGAACGGAAATATTTTGAGCAGGATTGAGTGGATCCTGACTAACTTAAACACCTCTGATTGGTCATTGAGTCTGGCACTCAGCAGATCTGTCTGTGATTGGCTATCAACGCTGTCACAGATCGCTCACAGACGCATGGCCAAAATCATGAGTGAAACCGGCTTATTGTCTTTATAAGTTAAACCTTTAACATTACGGCCATATTCATGATATTTCCAAACTTTATATCGTCAGCAAAGGTGCAGTGCTATCTGATATCTGGTGGCCAGTCCTCGGTGGTGTGTGAGGGACCCATGAGGAGGCTGTGCTGTCGTACCCCGAGCGCCACAGACCCCACGCCTCCTCTGGGTGTGTTCATCGGAGCCACGGCGCTCCAGCGGTCCGACTCGATGTCGTAACGCTCCACGTCACTGAAGCAGGAGTTATCATCCAGACCCCCGATAGCGTAGATGGGTCCGCCGAGAGCAGCCAGCGCAATCCCCCTCCTGACCAACACAAACACAGGACAGTCTCTCATTCTGTCTGCAGGTGCAGCTTTGTCTTCTGTGTCGATACGTACAATATCTTTATTTTGCTGGACGGGAGCACGGACAGATAACTCTTTAATCCCATGAGAATTAAGTTATAACTATAAATATTAATGAAAAAGTATTGGAGCAGAACATCAGGTCAATGAAACCTTGCTATTTGTCATACCGTTTTGTGTTCATGGATGCTTTCATCATCCATTTGTTGGTATGTGGATCAAACATCTCCATGTTCCCGAGGTGCTCGTTGCCATCATGGCCTCCAACGGCATAAACTTTCCCTTTAAAATGATGAAAGTGAAGTCATTTATTGTAAGCAGGAGGTTCCAGTATTCACTGTAACTTTTACTTGTGTACTACTTTGTCCCAAACTGACTAAAGTCTAATAAAACAAAATTTGATCCATTTTCTAACAGTATTAATTATTTAACCAGAATTGGGTTAGGGATGTTTGCTATTGACAAATCAACTCCCTGATATTTTCCTGAGTTTAGTCTATATGAATAGACGATATATGTACTGTATTATTTGTAAGAGTCTTATATTGTTCTAGTTCACTCATTAATACTAATTGACATCAACTGAAGCAACATATTTACAGAAAAGAGGCCTTAATTATTCACTGTAGTAAAACATTTAATTATAAACAGTGATATTGGAGTCTCAACATCTAGCGTTTATTACAGCAGAAAACAAGTGATGAACAATCCTTATTACAAATTTGGGAAGACGGTAGATACGCGTTTTCAAATACTGTTATAAGCGACAAAAACCACAGCGTTAAACATTGAATATTCACGCCTGTATAGCTGATGTGCGTGAGCTTGTCGAGTGAATATCTCTTTCTCACGAAGTGAAAAACTGAAAGTGAAACTAGCAGTCTGTGTGAAACGTGCTAGGCTTTACGCGTTGCTCTCATTCTGCACCAGCACAGATCTGTGCGGCGTTCGGCTTGCTTCATGAGTGTTTTGCATTATATGAGTCACTTTGGAATAAAAGTCGCAGCACAATTCAGATAATTTTTTTTTTTAAAAAGCGTGACATTTCTGGAAGTATGTTCTTCGTACTTTACAAGATTTATATACAAGGCTCGAAATTGCGACCATTTTGGTCGCATATGCGCCCATAATTTAATCTGTGCGACCTCAAAATATATTTGGGCGCATTTGTGCGAGTGCATATAATTGTTGTAGTGCGACCTCTTTTCATTTCTCTAAAAATGTTCACAGTTATGTGCCTTCTGTGTGCTGATACGGTCTGCCGTTCTATCAAACGTTACATAACTTCATCTTTACATTCTTAAATTGAATGCAGATTTTAGACTGGTTAATATTAGCTGTCAATCACTCAGTCACTGCGTCCCGCTGTCAGGTGACCGGGAGCTAACTACCGCGGGAAATGCAAAGGGCTGAAGAAGAGAGAAAATGAAAGATTTCTTTTGTAAACCACCTAAAGTTACAAATAATGGTGCTGGTGATAGCGATCATGTGGTGAGTGTTGACCCACCAGCCGAAAAGGCGGCGTACAGTTTTCGGAGAGAATGGTTGAAAGACTTTGAGTGGCTCCGCTGTGAAAATGCACTGTGCTCTATGCACTGCATTCACTTTAAAGCCTGTGGGACGGAGTTTGCAGGAACACTAACAGCATTCGCCACCGAATCTACACATTTTAAGCTCGAGAGCTTGGTTAAATACAGAGATAGTGCCAAACACAAGAAATGCAGGAACAAGTGTGTGGCAAAATGTTCAGGATCGTCAGGTTCAATCGCTAAGGCCTTTCGTCAGGGTGCTCATGTAAGGGGCTGCAATAATATCGTAATTGTTGTTTTAACGATGTGCGATTTGACATTACCGAGTATATTGCAAAAACCAAACACAACACCTACAGAGAGTGCACTCACATGACGTGATGAAGTCCAGTAGGTTAGACTAGCGCGCGTGCGCTTTCACTGTATGATTCAGTCTATTAAAATGCATAACAAAATTCAAGATATAGGGGCTTTATATCATTTCATATAGTTAACATGTAGTCACACGAACAGTGCCGTTTTTTCCTCAAAATCAGCATGATTACAAATGTGATATTGATTTTAACAGTTCAATAAACAAAAAGTTAATATTAAGAGACGTTGTAGACACCATATTTCCTGTTTTTGCTCCATTTCAACAACAAAAATAATTCCAAACAAAGCCACAGCACTGTTTCGCGTCTCTGAGCAACATGACGGTGTTTCGTTTCGTTCCTGAATGAATCAACCGTTTAAATGATTCGGTTCAATCGCAGTGACTCACTTATTAACAGTGACTCGATGCCACCTACTGGCGATTGTTATTTCACATTTAAAGTATCTTTTTTTTTTTTTAATAATTTCAAATATCACTATTCAACGTTTTATGTTTGCAGTATTAAAACTTATTATAATATAAATTATATATGCATGTGTAACTGCAGGTTAAATGCATTCATGTCCAGCATTAAGCAGGGTGTAAGTGCATCTAAATGCAAAATTCAAAAGATTAATTTTGTTGATACTGATTTCATTTGCTTGATAACAGCCCAAATGTCTTATTATTCTAACTGACTGATTAAATGTAATAATTTGACTCATATGATGATGCACACTTTTCGAAAAAATGGCTTAATTGTGAAAATTACCTTAAAAGGTAAAAATCAATTTAAACATATTGGAAAATATTCATTTCTATCACTGCTGTGAACTGACCACCACACAGAATGTGAAGAATATCAAAAGCAGCTGTCCACGGTAATCCTTAAGACTACCAGCACAATAACACAAGATCAGCACAATAACACAAGCAAAATATCGTCTAATTCTCATTAATGATATAATCCTAGAAAATATCGAGATATCATTTTTTGACAATATTGCACACCCCTAGCTGCCAGCCGTTCCGTGCAATTGGCAGAGCTGAATGTAAAATTTAACATGGCATACACCATCCTAACCCTCGCCAAAGAAGAGCTCTCTCTCTGTGTTTAACCAAACTCAGATTAACTTCGGTGATTTATTAAAGAAATCTGTCAACTGGTGTTTCTTTTAATTTTCTCTCTTCTTCAGGCCTTTGCATTTCCCGCGGTAGTTATAGCTCCCTGTCACCTGACAGCGGAAAGCAGTGACTGAGTGATTGACAGCTAATGTATTAACCAATCTAAGTTAAGAATGTAAAGACGAAATCTGTTAATATATAATTTGTAGTTATGGTGCTCATTAATTTTTGTGGGTGCTCCTAAATTTTTGCTGGTGCTCCTAACTTTTAAAGTTGGGAGCACCAGTGCTACCAAGTAAAAAAGTTAATTTCGAGCCCTAATATATAAGGAGTCGTTCCCTGCATTATTACAGCAAAATTACAGTAAAGAGCAGCTCTAATGCTATTAAATTAAAGATGTACCACAGAGCAAATAAAAGAACAGTGAAAGTAACAAAACCTTGTAAAAAACATTTGAATGGGTATAATTAAGTGTGAAAATGACTGAAGGAAATCTCTGTTTGCTAAATAGACTAAGCCAACTAAATTTTAACATTGTTTTGGATTCGGTTATGAATATTTTTTTTAAATTACAAATGCAGTGAAAACACAGGTATTGGTACTCGGTATCGGCCTCGCTCTGGAAAAGTGCTGTCGGTGCATCCCTACTTTAAAACACTAGTAAAATAAAAAAAGTGTTTTTTTAACCCTTCTGTAATTCTCCTTAAATCGTTGTTTTATTTGCTTTTCATATCTCTTTCTCACCTGCTACTGAAATCACTCCCACGTGTCTGCGTCTGCTGTTCATTTCAGGCCCGAAGAACCAGCTGTTTTTACTGATGGAGTAACACTCGATACTGCGGAAGGGGTCACCGGAGCCGCCCCGTCCCCCGACGCAGAACAACACCCCTGTCACAGATCTCAGTTAAAGACAGCAGAGGAACACAAGAGTGACAGAAGAATCACGGCTGTATCTCCTGACCTGCGGTGTGCTTGCGGGGAGTCGTACGGATCGAATACTCAAAGTCAGGAACGCTCTTGTTACTAAGGTGCAAATGATAATTCCGAGCTTCGTCCAAAAGGTCTCTGCAGTTCAAATTGGCCTTGATCATCTCCTCTTTGGCAACAGTGGCTGTGAGGAAATCCACCGGCAGCAGAGGAAGACGCACCTGTGTGAGAAAAGCCCATCAGAACAGCCTTTTAATACATTTGCAGACAACAAGAGCTTAAAAGGATCCAAGTCTGTTTCTGAAATGTGATGTTGGATCTGTACAGCGCCGGCACTCGCTGGCCACAAACCGAAGCTGGAGCCCACAGCGTACTTCAACATTTCCCTGATAGCACACGTACATCTAGGAGACGTCTATTTGACATCTGCTTTTACATCTGCAAGACGTATTTTTTAGGGTGTTTGCTCATCTGCAATACGTCTATTGGACGTCTCCTTTTAGATGTCAAATAGACGTCTATTAGATGTCTTTAAGATGTTTATGATTTAGAATGTTTGTAAAACTGACATCTTACAGACGTCTGTCAGACGTTTGTAGACAGCAGATGCTTTCCAGATCAACAGATCTTTAACAGACATCTTGCAGACGTACGTGTGCTATCTGGGTTGGCAGGATATTTCCTCACGAGAGGTCAGGTGCTCTTTTTTACTACGAGACCTTCCCCACTCTCCACTGGTCCAGCGTAAGAAGGGCTTGTAAAAGCACTCCGGACCCCTCACACTCAGAACCGCTGCGGTCCGGGCGGAGCACTGAGCACCAGAACAGTCTCTTCCCTCAGCCACAAACACAACTCTATTTATTGTATATTGTTTTTTCTTATTTACTTATACTTTCTATTATCTGTGTCATGCCACTGTGATTCTGCTTATGCTGTGGAAGCTTCTCGTATGTGTAAACATATCTGAAAATAAAACTCTTTCTGATTCTGATACTAAAAAGTGTGTGTACAAATGATCCCAAATAAACTTTCCATGCCAGCAGCTAACCTGAGACATGATCTGATCCAGCCAGACGTCGTGGTGTTTCAGATTGGCTTTGAGCCATTTGACGGCGGCGTGGTACACCTGCGTCTCGGACTGAATGTTCAGGTCACTGGAGGCCAGCAGCGTCTTGAGGTGCTGCGGCGAGACGCAGATGAAGTCCTCGCACTCCACCACCTCGCTGAAATGCTCGCAGGCGTAGCGGTCGGCCATGTCCATCAGGTCCACTCTGTTGTGACTCTCTGCGAAGGTGCGGACGGCCAGACAGTTGGAGGGGTGGAAGTGTGCTTTCATGTATTCACAGCAGGCCCGGGCGATCAGCTCCACCTGCAGGATACACGCCGCGTACAGCAGCGGCTGGACGTTATCCACCGTCAGCGTCAGCCGCGAGGAGTACGCGAAGCGCACCAGGTCCTGGATGGCATCGGCATCGAAATCTCGTATTTCAATCAAGTCCTGTTTTGCCTCGGCCATATCGGAGAGGAACATGGCGCGAAAGTACGGCACCACGCAGGCCAGAACCAGTTTGTGACATGGTATCAGTCTGTTCCCAACCTTGAGTGAAAAACAAAAGGGAGAGAATTAGAAACAGAAGAAGCTTCTGTGTGACTATATTCACTGCGAGCGCGGCGTCAGATACCTTCAGAGTGACGTCACACAGCTCTCCGTTCTCGTAAAACTGCCTGAGGGAGTTGTGGAAATCCTTCCAGGCCTCTTTGGCCTCAAACACGAACGATCCGTCCGCGTCGCCCTCGCTATTAGACGGCTGCGACGAACGTTTCTGCTGCTTCCCATGTTCCGGCACCATGTCTCGCTCACACACGCCGACACCTGCACACACACACACACACACACACGTTCAAGAGTACGGTGATCTGAGTATAGAGCAGACTCAAATAGAATAAAATACATTTCAAACGAGAAGACGGTTAAATCCCATGATGGACATGCTTTTCACGGTGTCTGTTAAACCGCTCTTCTGAATGCACTCTGTGTTTGCGCACACACACACACACACGCACGCGCACACACACACACACACACACACACACACACACAGATCATCTTTGTTCCAGAGTCACAGTGCAGTTATTCTTTATACTGAGAAACAGACTCTTTTAACACTGTGACTCAAGTAGATCATAATCATAAACATATTCACTGCTCACATAATATGAAAATGACTGTAAGAAACATTTCAAGTACTATAAAGATTTTATGGCGTCTTTTTATACATTGAAAGCTGGGATTGGACCATATATGACAAACTACACTTTATTCCTCCAAAAACGCTACACAAAGAGATATACAGATATATAAATATTTGAAATAAACGAGATAATCACTGGCAAAGACATTGCATGCTATCAGTTATTGAATCATTTTATGTTGTTTTTATCGTATAAGTAACCGCTTCAAAGCTGTTTGTCAATTTTCGTTAATACACTGCATTAAACACCTATTTATTTTAACTCTATTTGTTTTCTGTACTATAAATTATATGTAATTGTTTAAACCAAAACACGACAGCTTGAGCTAAAACGTCAACACAACAAACGGGACGGATTCACGAGCAGGAAATATCAGAGATGAACCTTACTGACCGTTCGCAATTCAACAAATAAAACAAAATTCAATTACATGTGTGAATTTGATGTTTTTATCGAGGTTTTACCGCATTTTCAACAGCCGTACTTCCACTATGGACGGATCGACAGCACTTCCGCGTTCTGAGGCGCTATGAACTCTGGACTTTGTAGTCCAAACCAATGAAACGCTTTGACTCTGTCACGTGTTCCACAGACAGATGGGGGAGATCATCAGTGTTGGGCACGTTACTTTAAAAAAGTAATTAGTTATAGTTACTAGTTACTTCTCACAAATAGTAACTGAGTTAGTAATTGAGTTACATCATTATAAATTAACTAATTACCAGGGAAAGTAATTATTGCGTTACTTTTTAAAAAATGTTCAAATGTCAGATAACTTTGGATGCCCCCAATATTAAATATGTTAAATTAATGAAATGGACAATAAAAAGAATAAATTATTATTAAACATTGTACATTAATCTACACTATTTATCTACTGACACTTAGTATCAGTCAGTCAAGCATTATAATATAATATTAGTTGGGTATCAATTGTAGCTGCATTTCTGTACCTGCTGATTTAAATGCAGTAAATTTGATAGATATTTATCTCTAACAAAAGTGACCTGTCTGAAGAGTGACACTTCTTGGCATATTTACCCATGTGTACATTTTAATGTTTGGCTCAATATCTGGGTATTTATTTCCTTCAGTTTTTTTTTTTTTCTTTCTTTTTTTTTCTTTTGTGACTCTTTTTTTTTAACAAAAAAAACTGTTCCTTTGTAACAATTAAATAAAACAACAAATCAAAGTTTCCTTTTCACGTTTCTCTGTTTTTAAAACCCTGGTTTGGAAGAAGTGGGTTAGTAATACGTTTGATGTCATTTATTTGAATGTGAATAGAATAATCTGACGTGTATATTACAACAATCTGTCCTCAACAGTAAACAGATTATCTAACATCAACCCACGTGTGCAGTTTAATGGACAGCGTTGAGTTAAGTAATTTGTATTTTAGTTTTGTATTTGCTGCATTTTTATTGTTTACTGTCAATTTGTTAGCTATAAAAAAGGTTAAAGAGTAACACAAAGGTAAAAGATTTTACACAAAATATATTGTACTAAAATATGTGCTGTCATAAGGGTTTTGAAACGAGCTCTTTGGACTTTGAAATATGAATTTTATTAGAATCACAAAAGAAACAAAATTAACAAATGTGTACAGAGAGACTTTTGTTGTTGCTGTTATTTCACAGCTGGATCCAGTTCTGTCGTCCGCATGAACACTTCTGCATTGGGTTCTGCTCTGTTAGGGTTAAATTAAATCTGCCTAAATCAGTTAAAAAACAAACAGGAACAGCCGATGCGCTCAGAGGGTTTGATCTGTTGAGGGATGTTTCTGAGGACGATGGGCCTGTCCTGTAGGCTTCACTCTTAGATTCACACACGCTAGATTTCTTCACTTCTCCGTGAGTTTTGGTTCCTTGCCGCTGTCGCCTCTGGCTTGCTCAGTTGGAGACTATTTTTGCCAACATTGCCAACTTGATCGCACAGAAACTATTTGAACTGAACTGAGCTGGACGATGAGATCACTGAATCAATAATAAATTGTCCTCTTGCATTATTGACACTATTTTGCTGTTTAACACTGTAAAGCTGCTTTGACACGATCTGTATTGTAAAAAAAATAAAAGCTGTAGAAATAAAGGAGACTTAACTTCTGACGGAGGACAATCGCTGTCTTCAGGGTTTCAAGTGCTTTTGAAATAAATCTTTTGTGTCAAACACATGATCTGATATTTCAACCATGATCATATTTGCTCAGTACTGCGATGCTTTTATACCAGAGGCCTTCCATTTACTGACCCGAGTAATCAAGAAATCAGGCAATGAGTCAAGCTGGAGGTTTTATGATGGAGGAAAATCTCCCATCTCTGGACACTTCTGACCTGAAGCACAAAACATTTGAAATACATATGATTATGTAATATGTGCAGACTGAAATGTTTTTTTTTTTTTTGCTCAAAAACATGTCAATCAAGCTCTTGTTAAAGGAACATTTTAATTTATGTTTGAATAATGTCACTCTTAACTGATTAATTTGCTCAGTTAATTTATTCAGCTATTTAATGTTTAAAAAAGAAAAGGACGACAGACTTTTCACATCGAAGTGCCTAGAATCCCTCACATGTACTGTTTTGTAACCGTATTCTTCAGATCATGATGACATCTCACGTGATTTTTGTCTCTCCAGAAGAGTGAATTTGATTGTGTTGGACTTTAACGTGTCACAGCATCAGATGATCATGTATGTTTTACGGTTTAATCTTTGGACTCTGATGAGGGTGAAAAGAGCCTTCGGTGTGTGATGCTGTGCAGATCTGCAGAGGACAGGCGTGTGGAATGACAGACATATAAACCTGTGTAATGCTGTTTTTAGTTACAGACTAAAAAACTCCTGACTAAAAAAACATTACATTTTACATAATGTTTTTGTTAGTCTTCACCCTCATTGGCCTCATCCATTCTGGTAAGTTCACTCATGTTCACAGTAAATGTAATAGAATAACACATTCGATAGAATTCCATGATCTCAGAATCAATTATTGTTTAATTCAGTACAGTTTAGATCAGCGCAAAATCTCCAAGAGTCTATTAGGATCATAGACATACATTTATAAATCGTTAAAAATTGTATATAGCAATATTGCTTAACTCTATAACAAAACAAAGAAGTATTTTATATATAAAATGTGTAATGTGTGTGTGTGTGTGTGTATATATATATATATATATATATATAGTTTATGAATCGGTGTGTGGCACTCTGTGAATAGGATTCAAAATATATATAGTTTGAAATGTTGAATTTCTTTCCAGTGTTAAATGTAAGGTAAGTGGGAAAACCTTCTGACAATGTTGATCAACAAACTAAATATATTATGAGATGTTTTGGTCATTTTTTTCTGAATGTACAGACGTGTAAATACTAGGGCTGTAATCAACCAAAGAAAATCTTGGTCGACTGAAGTCCTGAAACTTTCGACTAAAAATCGACTAAAAATGACGTACGTTACATTAATTAGATGCGCACTGTGCTCAGTACTTGGTAGCCTTGTTGTCTGCCTAAATTAATTATAAATAAACATAAAAAACTAATAGGCTATTTGCAGTATATTAAATCGTTTTTGAGCTAATTATTTTGCACTGAAATGAGTCTGACACACGAGTCTGTCGTCTCTGACAGCGGTGCATCACGTGCACCTGCGCAATATCATAGCCTGTGATTGCTGAAAACAGTACTGTGTTGTCAACTAGTGATATCACAAGAACTTTTGAGGAATGTGCAACATAATTTAGAAAATAATTTTTGTCATATGTTATAAGTATAACTGTCAGACACTATCATTTCAGCCGCTCTGCGAGCTCGCACAGAGCGAGGCTGAACATAAGAGCTCAGCTTCGCGGCTGAGACACGAATAGACTTAAAGCTTTTACTCTTAATAAACACAAAAGGCGCGTCCACTTTAATAAAAAAAAGAATATTTATTAAACAAACAAGAGCAGAAACCAAATAAAGTGCATTAAATAAATAATATTCAGCATCAAACCTTCTAAAGCCTACTTATCTGTCTCTCTTCTCCAGTGGGTTGGGCTAATCCAAAAAAGTGAAAACAATGGGGGTGTTCTGAAAACAGACTGTTACCTGTGAAACAGGGGTGCTCTGAAAACACCCCCATTAGCAATTAGTGCTTTCCACCTGATGAAATGAGCGCGGCAAAAAATCGACCAATCAGAATTTTGGTCGAACCAGACCGTATCGACCAATTAATCGACTAATCGACTGGGACGTTACAGCCCTAGTAAATACATTCTTAAAATCCATGTAACATCTATCAGTAAACTTCAAATAATAATTTAACAACATAAAGTTGGCATTTTAGGTGTGAACTAATGCTGGTAGTTTAAAAAAGCAGTGGGACACAAAAGTGAGCCTTATTTGTGCTCCGTGTCTTTATTCCGTGTCATTTGACTTTGAAGACTTTACAGTCGAGGTAAATGGAGAAAATGATGATTCTTTGGCCGGAGTTGATTTGAACCATTTGTGACACAAAAGCAGTCATAAGCAGCACAGCTATATTTGTAGCAATAGACAACAATACATTGTATGGCTCAAAATGATCAGTTTTGCCAGTTTTGCTGTTATGCCCAAAATCATTAGGATATTAAGTAAAGATCATGTTCCATGAAGATATTTTGTCAATTTCCTACCGTAAATATATCAAAACTTCATTTTTGATTAGTAATATGCATTGCTAAGAACTTCATTTGAACAACTTTAAAGGTGATTTTCTCAATATTTAGATTTTTTTGCTCCCTCAGATTCCAGATTTTCAAATAGTTGTATCTCAGCCAAATATTGTCCGATCCTAACAAACCATACATCAATGGAAAGCTATTTATTTAAAAAAATTGACCCTTATGACTGGTTTTGTGGTCCAGGGTCACATATGATTGTTTATGACACTGTTTCCAGTAAAACATTAGCAGTGCATATGACACTCATGTTTCAGCTTTACATCTCAGTCATGAGGCATTTTTATGATGGAGAATGTGACCATTGTCTTTTGCAAGCAGAAATTTTCTCTCTTTGTTTTAGCCTAATATAATAAAACACAACTTGTTTTAGAGGAACTGTGTAATGAATTTATTGAGTTTTATCTGTAGATGCAATGATCCCTTTGAAAGGCTCCTGATCTTTTTATGCTAAACAGTTTCTCTCATTTGTTCTTTTTCATTTGTGTCCTCGTGTGGTTTGTGATTAATATGAGAAACAATAAGCACACTGTTTTATCCAAGGCTTCAGTCAGTGTGAGGAGGGCTGGCGGCCATATGAGGAGAGATGCTACTTCTTCTCCTCTGATACGAAGTCGTGGCACGACGCACTGGAGGACTGTGTCAGTAAGGGAAGTAATCTGATGAGCATCCAGGACATTCACGAGCGGGTGAGACGCACAGCACCACAGTAATGATGAGAAATAGATCACATTTCCATCTAACAGCAAGCATGCTCTTCCAGACGTGGGTCCGGACGCAGATCGGCACCTCCATCTACTGGATCGGACTGAACGACGTGGCGTCCGAGGGAAACTGGGAATGGAGTGATGGGACTGTTTACTATCCCTACCTGTCGTGAGTGAGAAGTTCATTCTTAGTTAGAGCTCCTTTACAGCTGATTTCCTCATGTGTGCAGCTCTACATCACACAGATGAACAGAGTCTCGAGCTCTTGCAGGAACGTATGGTGCAGTTCTCCACGCTGATGATTCCTCAGATATCTGTCTGTAGATAATAGATGCAGTCCTGTGTGAGGAGCGCACTCACAGTGAGTGATCCTGTGAATTGCAGGTATTGGAAGGAGGGTCAGCCGGACAACTGGGCAGATAATGAGGATTGTGGGCAGGTTCTGGGAGCCAATGACGGCAGATGGAACGATGAAAACTGCTCAGCCAGACGGCAGTACATCTGTAAACGATCAAACCGTACGTATAATCTACTTATCGACTCCATATATCACCCGTGTGTACCTGCTTGTGTATGTGTGAGACATATTCTCCTCTGTGTCTCTCAGCGAACCCAGCTCCGGTCTGCGACTCTGCGAACGGCTGGCACGCCTTCGGCTCAAACTGCTATAAGAGACGGGCGAGCGTCTGGAAGAGCTGGACAGCAGCTCGCAGCGACTGCGTCCGAGAGGGAGGAGACCTGGTGTCAATCACATCTTCTGAAGAGGAGCAGTATGTCACGAGCCGTCTGGACGCGTCCGACTTTGACCTCTGGGTTGGCTTTTCCACAATGGTGAGAATCATCACTGGACAACCTGCACCTCAGTGAAATCTGTTCCAAACAACCAAAGGCAGTGAAGACTGGGACCAATTATTTTTCACTTATTTTCTTAAAATCTACATAGACTTCCAGGGCAAGACTGCACATTTTGTCACATGTTCATAATCACAGCTCAAACAGTTGTATATTTCTGTTGCATGTTGTCTGTATTCACTTCCCTTATTTTCACAGAAATGCACAACTTTATCCTGTCAAATACAACCAAACGCCACGACTTTCGCCTGGTCTGATGCGAGTACATCCACATACACAAACTGGCCGGCAGGACAACCTGATCTCACGTAAGACAACTGCTAAACTAGTTGTAGTACCTGGGTAGTTTTATTACTATGGTCTTTTAAAAACTGTGACTCAAAGAAAGTGTTTTTCACTATAATAAAATGAAGAATTTCATGCACGATAATAACTCAAACTCTCACTGTTGAACCCAGTGACAAAGCCAACGGTGTGTGTACTGCTATGATAAAAGAATCAGGAGAGGATTATGGGAAATGGAGAACACACGCCTGCCGTTATGAGCGACCTTACATGTGCAAGAAAGCTTTGAATAGTAAGACCCAAACATTAGCGCTCTGTAATTCATTTCGTATTTGTGCACTCAGATACAATATTGTGCATGATTCAGTTGTTAATGTTACATATACATTTAATCATTATAATTGTGCCTTTCAGTTGTTTTTGTTCAGTGCTTTGCTCTTCTGTTTCTGTCGCTCCAGCCATTTGTCCTTCTGGATGGTTGAGTTTCTCAGGAAACTGTTATTGGGTGGTCAGTAACCAGAATCTCCTGACCAGCTGGTATCTGGCTCAGACCAAGTGCTTTGACATGGGTGCAAACCTTGTGACCATAAAAAAGTGAGAATGAACACTGAAGCTTAAGGGAGTTTTGTTTGGATTGTAATGGGTCACATACATGCTCGTTTTCTGTGTTTGTTTTTACCTCTAGCGAAGAGGAGCAGTTCTTCATTAACGCACAGTTGCCTGATTTTCACCAGGTAGATATACCTGATCTGTGGATTGGCATTTCAGGTGAGTGATACAGTCCTTGGAAAATGATCAAAATGAATGAAAAGTTTTAAAAGTGAACTACAGTTCATCAAACAGCGGGTTACAGAGTGTGTATTTTAGCCAGACTTCTGAGTCTGACCCTAAAAAGCAATAAAGTTTCAATTCACATTTATTTGTATAGCACTTTTCATAATACATATTGTTTCTACGTTACAGTTAAGCGTGATCTGTTATGAGAGGTGCCTGTAAAAGTAATGCTCAGTGCTAAAATGATAAACTCATGCAGTTATTTAATGCCACGTATTCAGTCATAAGTCCTCGCAGGGACTGGCGTCATCTCAAATCTTCGTAAGAGGCTAGATCCGATCTGGATGGAGGATAAATTGCATAGCTGCTGTTTGTAATGTTCATAAGATGGTCTCTGATCAGAATTACTATGATCTGCATCAGTTATCTGAATGTGAACAGTCCATTGGGCTCATCTTGGTGTTGACTTTCTGAATTTTAACACAGATAAGGACCAAGATGGCACATTTAGGTGGGTGGACAAAACTGCAGTTGAGTTTTCAAACTGGAGCCCAAATTTCCCTCAAAACTCAGCAAACCTGTGGGACTGTGGCCAGATTTACACCGGTAAGACTCTCGATCGAGTTACTCAGTGCAGAGACACACACATTTTCAGCTTTAAAAGATTTCTTAAAAAAACTGTTTTTTTTTTTTTTCTTGTAATAGGAAACTATGCTGGAAAATGGGAAACCACCAACTGCTTTAAAAACCTGGGATATATTTGCAAGATGCCTGGAGGACAGAATGTGAAGCCCACGGTGGCTCCAGGTGAAACACTGTCGTTTGATCTGAATGAACAGCTGTTAATGTGTATTTTCAGAATGACACAAACTTCCACATGACGTCGGTTTTACAGAGGAGGGTTCTAATCTCTTTCCCATCACACTGGCTAACCAATAGGATTCACGCTTTTGGTCACATGGCCAGAGCTGTTACATAAAACTACGATTTGTTGGCGCTCATGTACAGGCAACAGTGAATAGCATAGGAAGAAGCCGTCTGCTTTCAGAGAGTGATTTTGCATTTTCATTCGTCCTGTCTGCTGGGGCTTTTTCCACATTGGTCTGAACAGACAAACTGAATGTCAAAAATAGTTGAATTAATATCATGGTAGAAGTGTCAGGGTTGTGTTTTTATTGTTGTTCACTGAATGTTTTTCTGCAGACTCACACTGTGATGAAGGCTATCTGCTCTTCGGTGAACACTGCTATCACTTTGAGACTGAAACAGTCAAGACCTGGCAGGATGCTGAAAATTACTGTGTAGCTCAGAATGGACACCTGGTCAGCATCCACAACCAAACAACCGTCAGCTTTCTGACAGGTGCGATAGAAGACCGGTTCTTCTTCAAAGATGTTAAATCCTGGATCATTTTGCTCACAAAACATTACTACAAAGTAGGTCAAATGTATGAAGAAATACAGAAGATTCCTGAATTGTTTTTGCTCTGATCTCTCAGCCCACATGAGCAGATCTTCCTGGGTGGGTCTCAATGATATCGTCAAAGAGGGAACGTTTGTGTGGAGCGATGGAACTCAAGCAGTAAGTCATCAGCCTTTAAACTCATACCTTTGATCACACAAAGTGAGAAAGCTTCGAGGGATGAACAATATTTTGACAGTTCCACATCCAGTTATTTGAAGCTTTATTTTGTTCCATGTCAAGCGTTTGAGGAGCTTTGTCTGTTCTCTCTGGCCTCTGCAGGACTTTCTTCCCTGGGAGACGAACCAGCCGGATAACTGGCAGAATAACGAAGACTGTGTTCACATCCGCGGCACCGAGCACCAGGACACAGGGAAAATCAACGACCTGCCCTGCACATCCACTTACCCCTTCATCTGCCAGAAAGGTGCAAACAATCTGAAGTTTTCCTGTTTGATCAGTCTTTTATTTGTTTTATTGTTTGCGCACAACGATCAGAGCATTGTTTTAGTGAGTTACAACGGATAGTTATGCTAGTCTTTATTGGCCAACTTTAAAGCCATCAAATCCATTCTTTTCATTGGTGTGATTCTGAGATACTGATATTGATTTTATTTTTCCAGCAAAAGGTCAAGGGCCACCGCCTCCCCCAACATCTGGTCCAGGTACTGATTTGTTACTGACTCTCTCTACACACCAAACACTGAGACATTCACACACTTGTGTTGTTTCTCAGTCTTGCAGTACATATCCGTCTCTGTATATCGGACTGTAAGCGTCTGATTGTTCTGCGTGTCTGTGCCTGAGCTCTTGAATTGATTTAGTTTGCTTCTTCTGTCAGGCTGGAATGCGAAGTGCGGCTCCTGGGTTGCCGACCCGTTTAATGATTACTGCTACCTGTTTATTACTCTGTCCATGAGGAAGTGGGCGGACGCTCGCGCGGATTGCGTGAATCAGGGTGGAGATCTCGTCAGCATCACTGAGCCTTTTGAACAAAGTTTCATCCAAGGTTAGTATCCAGTTACTCAACAGACTCTCAAGATGTTCCAGATCCACTTATGCTCATGTTCACCCGCAGCTCAAATCCGGTCGGTTCCCACGGGTGTGTCTCTGTGGATGGGAGCGCATGACTCCATCACCGAGGGCGGCTGGATGTGGACGGACGGCTCTCCGTTCCGCTATATAAACTGGGCTGCAGGTGATGCTGTGAAAGATTTGAGATGCTAAAGCACCCTTTAAGCTTTTTGTTAAATGTGTCAAAATCAAGTTTAATGAAGAAGATAATCTGTGCCTCATTTATTGCTAAAGGAAACCCTGATGATTATTATGGTGAAGACTGCCTGTCCATCTTAATCAACTCTGGAGCGTGGAACGATGATGAGTGCGAGAACAAGCGAGGGTACATCTGCAAGCGTCGCGGTACGTTCCTCTGCCCCTTTCATTCCCTCAGAAATAATACTGAGTGATGTATTAATGTTTAGAAAGTAAACCTTTTCCCTTTTTCAGGGAACACTCCCGAGCCTCCCCCGCCGCATGATGGTACGTTTGGCTTCTGTTTCTCGTGTGCCACGAATCTCTTGAGGCTCTTGAGCCTTGCTGAGTTTGTTCTTGTGCTGTACTCTAGGCTTCTACACAACATACGCATGTCAGGACTCCAGCTTGGTCCTTCACTGCCCCCAGAACAGTGTCATCAACATCCAGTCGGCTTTTTACGGGCGCCGCAGTGACAAGATCTGTCCGTATGGAGATGGAGCCTCTGGTAAATCACAGCGTTGAGAGGGTAAATGAGAGCGTTTGAAGTGTTCATGCAGGATCTCTGATGGACTGAATGAATCTTGCAGGTGTGTGCACTGTTGAGGGCACGCTGGCTTTGGCCAGGAAGATGTGTGATAACAGAGAGTTCTGTTTCCTATTCGCTCACACTGACTCTGATCCCTGCCCCACCGTCTCCAAATACCTGGAGGTGATCTTCAGCTGCGAGCAGAACGGTGAGGACACTTTTACTGAGAACGTGAATATGAATTAAATTAATTATGAAAGGCTTGAACGGCAAGATGTGTTTAGAAAATTGTACTGGTGCTTGAGATTAAGCTCTGCTAAGAAGAGGTTTAGGTGAATAAAGAAAAAGACTTCTAATACAAAACCACACACAACAGGGTCAGTAAATGTTACAGTATTCAGTATGTGACACATTCCCTGATGAGTGTGTGTTGTTTCCAGTGTGTGTGAGAGGGTTGGGTGTGGAGGATGGAAACATCACTAATTCAATGCTCTCGGCATCATCGTCTCTCAGTGGAAAAGGACCAGATAAAGCTCGACTGAATGGGAACTCGTGCTGGATGCCCTCCACCTCTGGTCTGTCTCCTTAATATCTGAATGAATCACAAAATCACCCATAATATTGCTTCAGGTAGTTGAAGAGAAAACCAAAATGCTTTGCGTCTCCTGCCTGACATGCAAACTGTGTTACAGCAAACTCCTGGATTCAGGTGAATGTGGGTCAGCTGAAGAAGATCACAGGGGTCGTCATTCAGGGCTGCCCATCTTCAGATCACTGGGTCACTAAGTTTAAGATCCAGACCAGCACAGATGGCCTGTCCTGGAAAGACTACAGCAGCGATGGAGGGGTATACACACACACACACACACTCGCACATGCACACACACTACTCATAGATGTTTGGACTCGATTTAATGAAAGAAAACCTCTCAAGAGCTTGTGAGGAGCCTCTGTCTGTGAGAAGATCAGATATGAGCTCAGGAGGTTCTGATGGTGGTTCTGTCACAGGAGTATCCGGGTTCTGTGGACAGGACGACTCCAGAGAAGCGTTTGATGGGGACGCCGATCTCAGCGCAGTATGTTCGTGTTCTGCCGCTGGAGTGGAACGGTCAAGCGGGGCTGCGACTGGATATTTTGGGCTGCTTACCGGACTGTGAGCTCAACCAAAGCTTGATTCAGAAGATGAATTGTTTTTTTGGATCATCCTTAAAACTGAAATTGAACTACAATTAATCCCAGTCTGTCCTCAGTGTAAATTAAGCCAATCTGTTTCCCTTTTTTGGCTGTTTTTCAGATGCTGTGACTTGCAGTGCAAAACCCAGCCTGGACCACTCCGTAGACAGAATGACGTAATTATCGAGTCTTGAATATCTGAAACCCTGGTTAAGTCTTAATGTACTGTCAGTGGCAGCGCTTCATGATCCACAGTGGCACATCTTGTGTGTCTCCATTATTTAACAAATCGATTCAAATAATCAAAGCGATAAACCTGAATGCACAGAAGGTGCTGTGGATTAACAACTACTGGTCTAAATGTTCTGACTGGAACTCCTGCAGTTGTGCCATATATATGTTACCCATGTTTTGGAAACTCATTTTTTGGGTTTATTTGATTTTGCTTTGGGTTCCTGTTTGTTTCAGGGTTCACTGTCCTGCTGGTTGTGCCAGTGAGGCGTACTCTGTGTACGGGACAGACATGTATCGCGGGGTAAGACTATAATCGATTGTAACCTGACTGCTTCAGTCTAGTATGAGCATCAACCCTGCATTTTTTCTTCATGATCCATGACTCATTTGTTTCAGGACTCTAATATCTGTGCCGCTGCGATTCACGCTGGAGTGGTTCTCAATGACATTGGAGGTGACTGCACTCTTCTGAAAACTGACGGTCAGAACTTTTACAGCGGATCCACCAGGAACGGCATCGTATCCAGACAGTAAGCCTCCAGTCTTCTCTGAGATACCTGCTTGTTAAAGAGTCAGCTTTAGAGTGAAATACGCTGTGATGTGTCGCAGGTTTGATGGGCTCTACTCTGTGTCGTACCACTTTACTGATGGAGGTGAGACACAGTTTTCTTACTGGTCACAACATCATTACTTTATTGCAAAAGCTGCTTGGTCTGAATGGCATGTCTCTTCAGAGCTGAGGTGTTCTGGTCCAGACTGGTTTGAGTTTGGGGAGTTCTGCTATAAGCCGTTTGAGGAGAAGAAGACGTGGCACAATGCGAGGACGGCCTGCAGGCATCTGGGAGCCGATCTGGTGTCGATCCTGTCCATGACAGAGCAGAGCTGGCTGGAGAGTTACCTGTACCAGGGTACGTGTGTGCATTTACCAGCTCGTTCAGGTGCAAATAAACACAAATAGTTATATCCATGTCATTCTCTTCCTTCCCCATGTGCTCGTGTCACATGGCTTTGATTGTATTTGTGGAAATAAGAGGGAAGGTTTTAACAAAACACAAATGATCACAGGAGACATTTGGACATACATAGCCAAATACACGTGTGTGTTTGTGTGTGTGTGTGTGTGTGTGTATTTGTGTGTATTAGTGTGTGTGTGTAGTAACTCCACACACACGACGGCTATATGTGCTCTTCTCACAACATTTCCTCTTTGTCCCGTCAAACAGCCACCAGTGACGTGTGGATCGGTCTGAATGATCTGGGCTTCGCAGGTTTGTTCTTGTGGTCGGATCATCATGAGGTCACGTTCACATACTGGGCTCCCGGGGAACCCAACAATCACCAGGGCTTCAGTGAGGACTGTGTGGAGATGTACCATGAGGTACTGCATTTACTGACAGACACAAAACTAAAACACAGGAGCGTGAATATCATCGTAATGCTTTGTGTCTCAGACGGGCCGATGGAACGACGTCACCTGCACGGAGCTAAACACCTACGTCTGTAAGATGCCCAAAGGTCACTATCCTCTGCCCTCCGTCCAGCCCACCATCTACGGCTGTCCTCAGGTCAGTCATGCGCTCTCATGAAGGGCCATCATTGACCCTGACCCCGTCACGCTAACCGTGTGTGTGTGTGTGTGTGTGTGTGTGTGTGTGTGTGTGTGTGTGTGTGCTCTGCAGGGCTGGGATGTTTTTGAGTACTCTTGCTATTGGTTTGAAGAAGCTGCTAAAAGTCGTGAGGAAGCCAAAGCGTTCTGTGAGAGTCGGAGCAGCACTCTGCTGCATATCTTGGACCTGTGAGTGTCTAAAACTTTTGTGTTCTGTTTACAATCATAAACTGCTTCTGTGCTCATGTAGCTCTGGTCACTCAGCTGCTGTCGCCGTCTGCAGGTACGAACAGGCTCACTTCACAGCGCTGATGAGCCGGTACTCCGGCGACTGGTGGATCGGGCTGCGGGCGAGAGGAGGGGTGGCGGGTGTCGACTATTACTGGGACAACGACGCTTTAATAACATACACCAACTGGGGCCGCAACGAGCCAAGTAATTCAATCAGTTACACTGCAGATCTTTCTGTCTTAGACTTTACACCTGAGCGCTGTTTAGAAATGCATCACCGCTCATAATCCAATCCGATTACCATTAGATAACCTTGCTGGATCCTGTGTCACGATGTCGACCAGCCCGCTGGCAGGATTCTGGAATAACAAACAGTGTGAAGAATCATTCCCGTTTGTGTGTGAAGCTCCTCGTGACGGCATCTCTCCACCGACTCGAGCTCCGACGCTGCCTCCGGTGACCGGGTGCGCCAGCGACTGGGGCGGAGAGCCTCACTTCAGAAACTGCTACAGGGTGATCTAAGCCATGCCTTCCACTGACTCATGCACACCACAGAGCGGGGTATTGTTAGGGAGCCGCGTTCACATCTACATGCACTGCACACACATGCGCCGCCGTCAGCTTTAGTTCAGTTCTTCACATGCACACGCTTCAAAAAGCTGAAGGATGCCGCTTATGCCTCCATTATCTATCGTAGAAAAACTCTTGAATTATCTAGATCAGGGGTGCCCAATCCTGGAGATCTACCTGTCTGCAACGTTCAGCTCCAAACACAACCAAACCAACTAATTAGGATCTAAAGGAGCACTAGATAATTACAGACAGGTGATCAGGGTTGGAACTGAACTCTGCAGGTAGGTAGGTCTCCAGGAACAGGATTGGGCACCACTGATCTAGACTGAAGAAAAGAAAAGTCTTTCTGTCCATATCAGCAAGGAAAAGCTATCTTCCAGAGAAAAAGGGGAAGAATCATGTCCTCTAGCTCAAACCTACACCATGAATACTGGGTGTAATTATAACAACACCAATGGCTCATTAGCCCTGTCAAAATACACTGTTTAAACCCCAGTATTGCTCTTCTCTAAGTAGCTGTATGCAATGAAAAGACAAAATTGGTACACTTTTTCACTGTATGTGGGAGTGTGGAGAGCGTCAGGCTGATTTGTGGGAACTGGTGAAACCTTTCCTTTACCACTAAATTTTGTGGTTCATGCAAACACAAGTAGATTTTAGTTTACTGTAGGCCAAGCATGTAATTGCCTTAAAATAAGCTGGTGAAGACAGATAAGTTACCATTATTTATTAATTGTTATTTTTCGTCAGTGTACAGTATGGGTTAGTTTGAACCTCAAGTGCCTTGGTTGTCATTGTCTGTCAATATGTGGACAGCATATTACATCAAGATAAATGTTCACTCTTTGAAATCAATAAAGCATTTGTGTATGTGTAAGTGTATTTATATGCACACACACGTTTAAAAACAAGAAAATTCCAGTAAATATGTTCTCATGCATTTACACGACCACAAAAACCATACTCTAAAGCCTAAACCCGATGGTTTTGTGAAACAGCGTTCCATTCTCACATACGTGACGTTTCATCGCTGCTGCCTGCAAAACCCCAGGATAAGCCATTTTCAAGAGTGGTGATTATTAAAGTACCTGTTCTGTGTTTTTAATGGTCTTCTCGTTGATGTGTTTATGTTGGTGCTTTTCACAGCTGTTCACAGTGGACTTTGCCCAGAAGAAGAGCTGGCAGGCGGCTAGAGAAGACTGTCTCGCCCGCGGCGCAGACCTGGTCAGCATCCACAGTCCCGAGGAGGAAATCTTCCTGTCCAGCTACTCGAAGGGAAAAACCAAGTGGATCGGACTGAGCGTCAACCCGGTGGAGGGAGGTTCGTCTGCTCACTGGTGTTTCGCTGACCACGAGAATGGCTTGTAGTTGGATCGAGCAGTTTCTAACCTCTCATCTCTAAGGTTACCACTGGAGCGACGGGACGCCGGTCAGTCACACGAACTGGGGCCAAGGTGAACCCAACAATCACAACGGCCGAGAAAACTGTGTGGAGATGGTGACCACTGAAAACAGGACGTCCTGGTGGAACGACCTGAACTGTGACGCCCACCAGGACTGGATTTGTATGATTGCTAAAGGAAAGAAACCCATTATACCTCCGCAGCCTCCGTCGCCCGTACCAGGTGCCAGTGCAATCAGCTATTACCAGTAAAATAACCTGAGATTGTGTTTGGAAAATGCTGAGAAATGTAGGAAATTTAATGCTATTCCTTTTCCAAATTCGGAGCAAATAGCAAATAACACATGTGGGGTCAGAATTAGTTCATTTATTGATGGTGTTTGTTTATTAATGTTTTTGTTCTTCAGCTCCTGAGTGCGGATCGAACCCTGGCTGGAGGAAGAACAACGGCATCTGTTATTACTACAATGACACAGATATCGTGGACTTTCACATGGCCGCTGTGAGGTGTTACGAGGAGAAAGCTCATCTGGTGTCCATCGCTGATGAAGCCGAGCAGGCTTACGTGGTCAGCCTGGTACGAAAGCGCCAGGCTTTTGAATGTTTGATCAGTGATTTTTAGGAGTGACTTGAGAATTCTTCACAAATGTCATGAATCCTCGTAAGATGGCACATTAAAGCTGGATGAATCGTGATCTGTGAGAGCACTGGTCTGATTATGTGTTGTTTCAGGTGGGCACCGGTCAGGCGGCTGCGGCCTGGATAGGAATGAGAATGTTCGGGGTCGAGGCAGGAGAGTATTTGTAAGCCTTAAACAGAATATTAGTAACGTTTGTTTCCACATGCGTGTTTGTAACGTGTTCTTTGGCATGACGGTCAGTCCTACAGAGCTGTTTCTGTGTTCAGGTGGGTCGATCTGTCTCCGGTGACGTATGTGCACTGGGGTCCCGGAGAACCCAACAATGCAAACGGAGAAGAACAGTGTGTCCAGATGAACAGACATCCAGGTGCACTAATATTATATTAATGTGCATGTTACTGTACTAAC
Organism: Acrossocheilus fasciatus; assembly: GCA_036784905.1. Taxonomy (NCBI): domain Eukaryota; kingdom Metazoa; phylum Chordata; class Actinopteri; order Cypriniformes; family Cyprinidae; genus Acrossocheilus; species Acrossocheilus fasciatus. The sequence goes on from CM071958.1 coordinate 52,587, forward strand.
ATTTTGTTTTTTAACCACTGTGCTTTTGAAAACCATAATCATCTCCATCGTCATTTTCCTGGTATATAATAACACTGCCACAATGTTTCTTTTGATGGATGCTTGTCAAAACATTACGATATATCAGTATATAACACATAATAAATAAGAATTATAAACTCATTCTGAAACAGTACGACAAAAAGTAAAAAAGAAGATTAAAATAGAATCCAAATGTAGTGTCAGTCAATGCTTCACTACGACTAGTTTAAAAAATACAGAAGTCAGATAGATAGTGCATTTATTGTGTGGAACAGACACAGTTTGTGTTGTCTGTACATTTATCAGATGTAGCTGTGTTTATTTATTGTTTACTAAGACGTGATGTTTTAGGATTCAGAGGTCCAAGAGGTGTAAATGTGAATGTTTTGTTTTTCGATAGGTTCGTGGAATGATGCAAACTGTGGACGCGCCAGTGCTGGTTACGTGTGTAAAAAATATCCAGGAAATGACCACACGCCGCCTCCTCCAACGGCATCATGGGAAGGAAACTGCCCCGAAGGTACGGCTGACACGAAACAGCATGCATAAATCCAGACATAAAGCTCAGGCATTCAGTCAGTGATTGGTCAGGCTAATCTGGCAAAGGTTCAGTGATTTCAGTTTTCCTAAAGAAACATTGTGATTTTGATTGTTTCAGGATGGATGAAATTCCGCAACAAATGCTACATATTCAAAGGAAAGCACCATCATCAGTCTGAGTTCAAGGCCAACTGGACTCACGCACGGGAGTGGTGCCGACATCAGAAAGGAGATCTCGCCGTCATCGATGATCAGAATGAAAACGGTACTTCATAAGACGTTATAATGCCTTGTTAATAGAGGGTTAATCGTGTTGAAGTACACTGTTTGCAAGGAGGGCCCAAAGTTGGAATTCCTCTTTTTATTATGATGGCTTGGTAAACGTGGTTGTTAAATCTTGTCCTAACAAACTTTTCTTTCCTTTCTTTCTTTACTTTTTTTTCCTCAACTCTTTGTTATGTAAGCTTGTTTTGCTTTTAGGCATGCTCTCTGTTTGTTTGTTTGTTTGTTTTTTTAACATATATTTAATGATCTATATCCAGCAACAGTGATGTGTCAGATCTGAAGTCCATGTTGTCCCAATCTGTGACATTTTGACCCTCTCTCCAGATTTTGTGGCTAGTTATCTCAGGGATCTGCTTGTACCCGTTTGGATCGGTTTATCTGATAGGCTGCATGAAGGGAAGTTTGCGTGGAGTGATGGAGTCAGTCCGGTCTTATACACGAACTGGGCCGATAAAGAGCCAAACAACGCTGATGGGGAGGTGAGGAAGTACTGTTGTGTTGTAGATAGATAGATATGTAATATGAGATAAAGCTTGTTGATGGCACCTGCAGAGGAGCTGATGCTGATCTCTGATGTCTTTCTCTCAGGAACACTGCACTTCAATCTCCCATAATCACCTGGTCACGGGCCGCTGGAACGATGAGAACTGTGACCACGAGCGAGGATGGGTGTGCTCTACGAAGAAATGTACTGACATCTTCACTTGTGTCTTCATTCTGAATGTAGTTTTATAAACGCTCAGAAACAGGGCAGGGAATCACATGATAAGAGTTTGTTACCAGTTACCAGAATTGTATGACCTTTCAAAAGATGACCCTTAACTCTGAGATAGCTTGAGTTTAACCCGCCTCTAACCCGTTTTCGGCAGCAAGCAGCATCCCGGTCCCGCCGCCCACCAGCACCCCGTGTCCGTCCGGATACATCACCTGGTACAGCAACTGCTATAAGCTGGTGTCCGAGCCCAAGAGCTGGGAGGAGGCTCAGCAGGCCTGTGTGAAGGAGGGAGGGAACCTGGCCAGTGTGGACATGAGCTACGACCAGGCCTTCATCTCCGCAGCAGTGCAGCAGGGCAAGACGGACGCCTGGATCGGACTCCGCCGGCTGGTACTTCAGCTCCGCCGGAGTTTAATGAGTTCACTAACGTTACGCAGAACTCAAGCCTTGCTCTTCTCCTGCAGGCTGACGGCGACTCGTACAAATGGTCCGACGGCTGGCCGGTGTTCTTCACGCACTGGGGCCCGGGGGAGCCGACCAATCACGAGGGAGAAGGGTGCGTCAGCATGCATGCGCCCTCGCTCTTCATCCAGGGCACCTGGAACGACACGGCCTGCGCCGCAGCCAAACCCTACATCTGCAAAATCACTAAAGGTAGAGCTGACCGAGCCATGGACGCGCGTCAAGCACTTCATATCAGTTACATTAAATTACATTTACATTTAGTGACTTAGCAGATGCTTTTATCCAAAGCGACTTACAAATTAGGACAATCGAAGCAATCAGAATCAACAAAAGAGCAAGTACACAGTACACGTAGCAAGGTTTTTTGTTTTTTTTACACACACACACACACACACACACCCACACATATATATATATATATCATACTGTCAAACGATTAATCGCGATTAATCACATCCAAAATAAAAGTTTTTGTTTACATAATATATATGTGTGTGTACTGTGTATATTTATTATGTATATATAAAGACACACACATATAGCATATATTTTTAAAATATTTACATATATTTATATTCATATAAATTATATCATATATAAATATATTCAATATATAAACGTAACATTTTTCTTAAATATATACATGCATGTGTGTGCATTTATATATGCATAATAAATATACACAGTACACACACATATATATTATGTAAACAAAAACTTTTATTTTGGATGCGATTAATCGTTTGACAGCTCGATATATATACTGTATGTGTGTGTGTGTGTGTGTGTGTGTGTATATATATATATATATATATACCGCACACACAAACACACACACACACACACACACATACAAAGAAAACAAGTAGATAGAAAAAGAATATAGCAAGCTAGTGTTTTTTTTAGAAAGTGATAGAGGGTCAAGTGTTTGCAAATAGATAAAATAGAATTAGAATAGAGAGTGCTAGAGTTCGAGGGTCAAATAAAGATGGAGGAGATGTGTTTTTTGCTGATTCTTGAAGATGGCTAAGGATTCAGCTGCCGGGATTGAGTTGGCCAGGAGCGAACATTTAATGTAAAAGTCCTCTTTGGGATGAACAATAAAGCGACGTTCACTTGCAGAACACAAGCTTCTAGAGGCACATAAGTCTGAACTGATGAATTAAGGTAAAGGGGAGCAGAGCCAGTGCTAGATTGTAGGCAAACAGTAATTAATTACAAGCACCTGTCTCCAATCTCTCCGCAGAAAAGCCTCCATCGACGCCGGCTCCTGGAGACGGGAAGTGTTTGTGGGGCTGGCGGCCGTACGGACGTTACTGCTACATCGTATACGACGAAAAAGTGGGTTACTCGTGGCCAGAGGCGAGACACATCTGCCAAGAGGTGAACGGAGGCGAGTTAGCCTCGATTCACAGCCGGGCCGAGGTGGAGTTCATCAGGAACATCAACTACACCAAGTACCACAACGTCTGGATCGGCCTCACCAGAGGCGGCTCATGTACGCAGCTCTCCGCTCGGTCCCTCATCCTTCATGTGATTCCTGACCCCATGTGCTGACCTTGTGCCCATTCTGATTGTAGATGAATGGGCCTGGACGGATCAGACGTCTCTGGGCTTCACTAACTGGGCTCCCGGAGAACCCAACGAAGCATTTCACGATGGTGATGTGGGGAAAGAGAACTGCGTGGAGATGTATCACGACGGCACGTGGAACGATAACAACTGTCTGCAGAAGAGAGGCTTCGTGTGTCGTCACCGACAGTGTACGTTCACCTCATTCACAGCCGTACTCCAGCCGACACAGCGAAGAGGCTCCGGATCTAAAACCTTTATACAGACACAGCTCATACTCAAACACACACACAGTTCAGAGTCACGCGACAGAAAGACCCGTCTGGACAGCTGATTCCATGCCCTGCTTCTAATAGCACTTTCTCTTGTGTTCAGATTATGTGACCGATGATAATGGGATCGTCATCCCGACTGACCCGTCACCAGGTGAGTTCACGACCCTAACACACACTATAAGATGTTGATGTGTTGTTGTGACTGAAGCTGTTGTTTGTGACGCAGCGGACGACGGTCTGATCGCCGGGGCCGTTATCGGGGCCATCGTCTGCGCGGCGCTGATCCTGGCCGCGATGTACTACATCTTTAGTGTGAAGGGCGTAAAACCTGGAGATATCAGCTTCTTCAAACACGAAACCAAGAATATTGATGTGGTAAGTTTTGTGATCGATGACGTGACGTCTCATTTTACCCTGTGTCTAACCTGAATGAGAGAGTTGCTTAACATGTTTGATGCCAGTAAACACTATAGACATGTTTTCTGCATTTAAACTTTTTTTTCAATCCGTTATCAGCCTGCGTTCACCAACCCGAACTTCGGTGGAGAATCTGACACATGAACCGTGGGAGATTCATCTGGTTCTGTACAGGAACTAAAGCACTGAAATATGTTCAATCAGCACTGAAACTGAATCATACAACCATCAGCCTACAGATTTTTTTTTTTACTTTTTTGTATGCATGTTTGTATTCTTGTTCACATTTTGTAAATTGTTTTTAAATATGCACGAATGCATTGTTGTGGTAATGTTTATTGTCTGTACAGTTGTTTCTTGGAATGAATTTAAAATAAATATTATATAATATAATACTAAACCGCATTAGAAATTTTTCAAAACTTTGACATTGTGTTAAAGCATGTCTTCTGATTGGCAGCTGGTGGAGGCGGGGCTAAAACACCCAAACCACAGCATCTTTAATAAAGATTTCCAAAAACACAGATGCAATCAAACTTCATAAGACTCTGAACATACATGAATTCACATGACACTGAAATCATCGCCAGCTGCCCAACGTCTGTGCCAGGGTTTATCGACTTGAGTTGATTTTCACTCCATTAATCTGGTTTATTTCTGAAACAGTGTCTTGTACACTGGCCATCTTTACTCTGGTTTAAAGATTTAAGGGGGTCAGTTGGGGTCAGAGAGCCTCTGTCTGTGGAAATGAGATATTTGCAGCTTTATTCCCTGCTCATAATAATGAAATGAATTTCAGGACAACTGCTGTTTGAAGATGCTGCTGATCTGGCTTTGGTTGGTTTAATACAGAACGAGCTCCTCTATGAATCTGATCAGTACTTTCATAAAGAGCTGTCCTGATAATAAATAAAACAAAGGCATTATTATTATTATTTGCTGTGGGTGAAAGTGACCGTCTTGCCTTTTTATAATCGTCCAGTAGGCCTAGGTGATAAAACAGATATTTATCGACGGTACACCTTCTTCGATAACAACAGAAAAAGTGTTCGATGTAGCGCTGCACACGATACAGACACGAAACATTGGTCTCGGAGCGAGAAACTTCGACACTCTATAGAGAGTGAAATGTCTACTTTCAAATGAAAAAACAACATTCAAATAGAAAACTTGTCAGCATGGATGATTTACATAAAATTTCATGTGTGCAATGTAGCCTACACTGTGCATAAACTGGCTTTCAATACATTTTGGGTTTTTATTCAACTAAGTTAGACACGCTGTGATCTGTACTATATTTTTACTGTAACTGAAAGATTTCGGCCCAAAAAAATTAATAAAAAGGGAATGGGAGCAGTTCTTCCGGGAGTGGAACGGGACGAGATTTTGTTTTGTGTGGGATTATATGCCTGTGACAGTTTAGTCACAAGAAAAGAAATGTATGTTAATGATTAAGTGCTAATATAAGTAATAAATAAGGTAATATATAATTCTAATATGTCTTATTATATTTATTTTATTGGCATATATAACAGTTATCTGTATAAATGATAAAACACTATGACAAGGTAATGTTTAATTTATTATATTATATATATTTATTACATTTTATATTATCATCTCACAAATGGATCGGCATTTTCTATAATGTATTTTTATAATAAAAATACATATCTGATAGACTTAATATATAATTAGCATCAAACAAACAACATAAGTGATATTCAATCTCAAGGATTAATGATTAAACGGGGATTTTTTTTTTTTGAATGATTGCACTTTGGTGGCGATAACCAAACGACCGCTGAACCGAAGAAGAAGAGCCATGTGCTCAGACACAAAACAAAAGAAAAATGTATTAAATATTTCATTTGTTTGTGTTTCACTATTAAAACAAAAATATTTTTGTCTCAATAGATAGGGTTAAATTAAAAATACAGTGGTTAAAATTGAAACATTTTTGTTCTATTGCTCTTTGTTTTAAAAAAGGTTACAAATTTCAGTTATTATCGATGCAGAACGATAGGAAACATTATATCGTTGATTAATTTTTGGCTGTATCGCCCAGCCGTGTCATCCAGGTATCTTTAAGAGATTCTTTATCCCACTGTCATTTGATTAATTATAAAGTAGTCAACATTTGAAGTGAATCAAAAAAAGTTAATCAAAGCTGTCCAAAGACAAGAACGCGTCTTGGTTTCAGGATAACTCTGATGGAAGGTTTTGATCCCCTTCAAAAGTTGACTACTGTATAATTGTTGATATATGTATATATTATATTATATATGTATGTTTTTTTGTTCTGTGTTTATATTTTCGTGTGTGTGAATACTGTATGTTACAGGTGCCAAAAACAAATGAGAGAATAATAAAGGATAATAAAGATTTTATTCAATTCATATCTGAATGGATCCTGAGAAAACAGATCTTCAGTTCTCAGTAATAATGTCAACTGAACTCAGTCACACAAAACAAGGAATAAGGCACAAAAAGCACAGGGTTTTTTCTTTTTTTGTTTCCAAACACAATGTGACACACAAAGCCACTTCCAGTGAAGATCTGGCGATCAACAATCAAATCAGACTTCTGCCGATTCAAATCAGTTTGATAAAGCTGTAGAAAACCAACCCAAAATCCCACATTATAGGATATAAAATAAATACAAATAATTTCATTCTGACATTCCATTTCCACAGAGAATTTTAATCTTCCAAAGTTAGCAGAAAGTAAATCATCATTTGAGTGTCAATCAACGTCTGCTGCTCTGGACCCAAGATCAGGAAAGAAAGGAAATACTGACGGACAGGAAATACTTAGTGCTCTATTTAAAAAGTGACGAAGGATTGGACCAATGAGGCGTCACTATCTAGAAGAACAAGCGGCCTGACCAATCGACAGGCTCAGTGCTGTTCTGAAAATCAATTCTGCACTTGGTCAAAAACGATATAATAAATATCTGCTAATGCAAATAAATAAATACAGTAATGCCTCCCCACCTCCAAAAAATAAATAGAAAAAAATTGACCAACAAAAATCAAGATTAAAGAGAGAATCATGAGAAAAACTCCAGAGGTCAGAGGTCAGGCCCATCAGCTGTACATACAAACAGCTGCAGCATGAGTTTCTGCGACTGCCACAGTTTCTCTAATGGGTCAAAGGTCACATGACCATATAAAAGCTAGAAATGACAAATATTTGCACTGTAATCACACTCTATTTAGTGTTTGCTCGAGTTGATCGAGTGCTGAAGGCACTTGCTGTGCTGACTGTCTGTGTGTGTGTGTGTGTTAGAGTGTGTGTGTGTGTGTGTGTGTGTGAGTGTGTGTGTGAGAGTGTGTGTGTGTTAGAGTGTGTGTGTGTTAGAGTGTGTGTGTGTGTGTGTGTGTGTGTGTTTGTGTGACAGACAGCATCAGTTCAAATGCTTTGTGTGACTACTGAACACACACACACACACACACACACACACACACTCTAACACACACACACACACTCTAACACACACACACACACACACACACACTCTAACACACACACTCTAACACACACACTCTAACACACACACACTCTAACACACACACACTCTAACACACACACACTCTAACACACACACACTCTAACACACACACACTCTAACACACACACACTCTAACACACACACACTCTAACACACACACTCTAACACACACACTCTAACACACACACTCTAACACACACACTCTAACACACACACTCTAACACACACACTCTAACACACACACTCTAACACACACACACAAACACACACACTCTAACACACACACACTCACACACACACTCTAACACACACACACAAACACACACACTCTAACACACACACACTCTAACACACACACTCTAACACACACACTCTAACACACACACTCTAACACACACACTCTAACACACACACTCTAACACACACACTCTAACACACACACTCTAACACACACACTCTAACACACACACTCTAACACACACACTCTAACACACACACTCTAACACACACACTCTAACACACACACTCTAACACACACACACAAACACACACACACACACACTCTAACACACACACACACTCTAACACACACACACACAAGCTCATGAGATGCTGCTGGACTTTGGCTTGAAGGTGGACACAGTGTCCCGTGGGTTCGATCAGTGCAGAGGAAGCCCGTCATCATGTTTAGTGTCAGAATGACCCGCGGCTGAAGCGCTTCATTAGCGGTTAAAGATTGATTGATCGTTTGATTTGATCACTGTGCAAATAAATGAAGGCCGCCACATCCTGGGCTCTCGGGCGGTCAGCGTGGCTTCTGCGTGTCGAGTCTGATCCAGTGCAGGCCGTGCCGAGCGTATCGCACTAAAGCGCTGACGGAGGACATCAGACTCAGAGGACCGACGACTGAATCCAGCTCTCGCAGCAAACCTGCAGAACCACAACAAAACCACTGCGTTCATCAAACACTCCAGAACAACCCTCACACGCGTCCGGCTCAATCAGTATAACAGATCGTCTGGGAAAAATCCACACACAGACCCAAACACAATTAATCCGCCATTAATATTTGTTATTCAACACGTAAAAAAATAATTAACACTACTAATGCAGCATTCGTTTTGTCTTCCATCTCCTGATGTAGCTCTGCTAGAGTCTCACATGCACTCTAACCAGCTCCATAAAGACAAAGAGTGGAAGTTTTTTTCCCTCGAGTTTGAATTTTAATACTTACTTGCCATGAAAATTTAAATAAACTTGAAAAAAGGGGAAAAGAATGAAAGCGCGAGTTAAAAATAACGCTCTCATAAAGAAGTATTTTAATCGACTGATGGCACTACTAACCCTAATCTACTGCTTTACAAACTGACACAAGTTAGTTTTTTACAGATGAGGACAAAGACGTTCAGCATTCAGCGGTGACCTCTGACCCCGTCTCACCGCTGCCTCGGAGAGCGATCTGGTCCGCCTGCTCCCAGACGTCGTGAGCGCTCAGGAGGAGCGCGGTGATGCTGACGTACGCCGCCGCCACCTGCTGGACCGGCTGAGGGACGAGCAGCGAGCCGCTCCTGCGGAGACAAACACAGCGGTGAGGAGAAGACGGTGCAGCGATGCGAGCCGTGCGTGCGGCGAGGACACTCACTTAGACACGGAGGGAGACGCAGACCACGACGAGCTCTGCAAACAAACACAAAGAGCGTGAGGCTGATGTCAAGCGTCTGAATGAACTGCAGGACTCGGAGGATCACGCACTCTGAAATGATCGGCGAGCGTCCGCGAGTGTCTGAGCGCCGGCTCTCGTCTGGAGCGGAACATGGCCATCTGCAGCAGAGCCTGGCACCGCATGCTGGGGACAAACACAAACACACGTCACTCGTGTACAGACGCACATCTCCGTGTCTGCTGTCGGTTCTCACCACAGGACGCAGAAGTCCCTCTCGAGAGCGGCGGCCGCCGGATCCGTGTAGTTCTTCAGCTTGAGAATGAACCTGGACAGACGACAGCATCAGCAGCCAGTCCAAGCATCGCTGCTAGGGACGTCACCAACATCACGATGGCAAAACAGTCTCAATATTATCGTGGTCACATGACCATATGAAAAGATTGGTCTTCCGGGCAAAAAGCATAGGTTTATATATATATATATACACACACACACACATTTGTTTTGGGCCGTTGTGTTGTGGCACAGAATCTGTGAAACGAACTCAAAGCGGAGCTGGATATAATGGCTTCCGCTTCAGACGATCCGCTGGTGATCCGCTGTGTTCTGCGTCTCAGAACCAATGAACGCCGTCGACTCCTTTATTTCACGTGCTGTGAGTTTAGCGAGCGTTCGGGAACCAAGTTCTGCTTTATTTCAGCGGCGGGTGATTACGGCGTTTCACTAGATTTGTAGCGAGACGTGTTTTTGTAAGCTTCGAGTTTTCCTTCAGAATAAAAGCTTAAAGTGCAGAATATGAAGCGCTTTAAATGAGTCCAGACTCAAAATATCTCTCTCAAGTGTAGAAATCAGGAAAGAAGTATTGATTTCTCTACTGTAGAGTAAAGCAGAAATACACCTATCAAACATTCATTTAGTTATTTTACAGTGCGATTGTTTTACACACTTCTCTCATTGTTATTATTATTATTATATTCTAATTAGTTTGTCTTCCTAAAACAGCAGTGAATGTAATTTAGACCGAGACAGAATACCACAAATAAGAAGAGTCCTGTTTAGAGTTCAGCTAGAAGACTTTTCTCTGACTTTAGTTCTCTTAGTTAAGATCACGGGTCGGAGCTCTTCATTTTTAACTCTCAAAGTGCATTAGATAGAATAATTTACAAAATTTAAATTTTTTCCCCCAATTCTTCATTTGTCTTTTTCTCTTTTAAAACATCACAATAAATATCATATCGTGGACTTATTGCAATAATATTGTATCGTGAGTCTCTGATATCGTCACATGCCTAATCTCTGCATAATCAGCAGCGGTTTCTCACCTGATCAGGTCCACCGTCTCCGAGAACATGGTGTAGGCGGATTTGGGCGTCTGCGGCTCCGTCTGCATGGCCTCGGCGCTCTCCGTGAAGGACAGCGCCGCCTCCAGGTAGCGCAGCGCTTTAGCCAACTTATCCGGCTGAGGAACAGAGAAACATGGTCAGATCGCGCCTGAACTCACCGTACAGCAGACTCAACCGAAGGCTTGATAAACACCGTAGCATCTGCTTTGTGCTTCAGCTTTTTGGCTTCCTTCAAATGATCTTCCACAGAGAGCTTCCTGGGAACCAGAGGTCAGAGGTCAATCACAGAAACACTATGCGCGTGGCGAGTGACGAAGCCTACAAGACACTTGTTGTTTGCGTTAAAGCTGGCATTCATCACTCGTATCACATCGCTCTATGTTAAACAGGCTTCACAGATGTTAGTGAAGTAAAGCAGGGCACGCACCTGCGATCGGGCAGCAGCGCTCGTGGCTCGGCCGCAGGAGGTTTCTCCAGGAGCTCCTTGTGGCTCTTGCCAGTTTTCTGAGTAATAAAAAGAGTTGATTACATCAGACCAGTAATCCCAGGAGAAATCTGAAGTGAGGATATCTGCGGTACCTTCCCATGAGTCTCTGCTTTCTTCTGCTGGCTGTCAGGAGCCGCGGCCGAGTCTCTGTCCCGAGGAAGACCTGAGCTGAGTTTCACACTCTTCTTCTTCTTCATCATCTTGTCGCTGTTCTCGGCGGCTCTGATGGAAACATGAAGAGCGTTCAGATCGGCGTCTATCAGACAGAGACTCTCAGGTACTTTCCATTCTGCATCGGAAAAGTACCGGCGCTTGCGTCACATTAACGTCACTGCGTTAGGTCACAATATATGACACTGGATATTTTGTAGGGAAAGATGCACAAACACACTTTACAAACCAAACGTTTGTAGAGTTTGAGACACTAAAACAGTCCAGTGACCGTCAAGACTGGAGCGTCATATAACCGCAGACATCCCATCACCATCATTATAACGTTTATAATACATTTATATTAATATGGAAAAAAGTCTTGAATGATCCTGGTTTAAATTCATTTCGGAGATGTGGAAAGCAAGTATGTAAAACACGTCAGGCTCTGATTGGCTGTGTGTTTCTGTGACTCACGCTGATTGGTGGAGGCTCTGCTGTTTTCTCTCTTTGTCCAGTTTCTGTTTCTTCTTTGAAGACTTTTCATCCCTCTCCATCTGCAAACACACACACCCCAAAGTATGTCACATACAATAAAATGAATGAAAATCTGATTCTGAGAGAATTTCTGGACTGGTTGAAGCCAGCTCTTCATGACTCTGCAGCTGTAGTGGGTCAGGGTCAGGGTCAGGGTCAGGGTCAGGGTCAGGGTCAGGGTCAGGGTCAGGGTCAGGGTCAGGGTCAGGGTCGGTGTGTTAGCTGCTCACCGCTCTCTTGAGTCTCGCCGCTCTGCTGTTCTCTGGTTGAGGCCGAGCTGCTTTGGGCTCCCGTGGGATCCTGGAGAGCAGGTTCAGCTCGATCTTCACCAGCAGCGGCGGATGCGTGCGTTTGCTGTTGTTGTTGTTGTTGTTGTTGTCTGCTGTCGTTCTCTTCGGCTCTGTGTGACGTGCTGTTTTCTTTGTCTTGTGTTTGGGTCTCTGTGTGGATGTGCTTTCTAACAGCGGATCCTCACACGCGCTCCCCACAGTCTGTCTGAGATCGGACGCTTTGCTGCCGTCAGCTGGCTCACTATGGCAAGTCTGTGACCCTGGAGCCTCAGTCCTTTCAGAGGAATCATGGGAGTTCGGCCTGATGGCATCACATGGGCTCCTAGGGTTCTGTTTGTGCTGGTTTCCCCTCCTTTCTAACCACTGTCCTAGCTGCCAGTCACTCTCTTTCTGTGGCTAAGCACACACACACACACACACACACACAGTTAGGATGGTGAGAAAGTGAGGATGAAGATGCTGTTCATCATGATAATAGTGAAAGGGGAAAGTGAAAGGGAAAGGGAAGTGACATACGGCCAAGTATGGTGACCCATACTCGGAATTTGTGCTCTGCATTTAACCCATCCAACGTGCACACACACAGCAGTGAACACACACACACTGTGAACAAACACCCGGAGCAGTGGGCAGCCATTTATGCTGCGGCGCCCGGGGAGCAGTTGGGGGTTCGGTGCCTTGCTCAAGGGCACCTCAGTCGTGGTATTGAGGTGGAGAGAGCGCTGGACAGTCACTCCCCCCACCCACAATCCCTGCCGGCCCGAGACTCGAACTCGCAACCTTTGGATTACGAGTCCGACTCTCTAACCATTAGGCCACGACTTCCCCTTAATATAACTTAATATAAGTTGTATGAATTTACATTCACATTAATGTGTGTGTGTGTGTGTGTGTGTACCTGAGTGTGTATTGTCTCAGGAGCTGTTGGTTTATCTGGACTGTTGCTCTTTTTACTGTCAGTGTCTGAACTGCTGTCAGAGTCACTGGAGCTGCTGGAACCGCCTCTATACACACACACACACACACACAGTGAGTAAAGTTAAAACAGTAGCAGAAGAGGGGAGAAATCTTCATATTGACATTTTTGTAGCACCTTCATGTGAGCTTGAGACAAAGATCTGATCTGATACTCACTGAGATTCCAGCTGAACTTTGTCTGATGATTCATGAGCTTCTAGTGAAGAACACAACAAATTAAAAGCACATAAACAGACTTCAACAACACACACACACACACACACACACTTACTGAGGACCGGTAATCCACGTGTCTCCTGTCAAAACAGTTACAAGAATTAAAAGATTGAGCTGAAGAATAAGTCTGAATGCTAGTGTTTCAGTGAGAACCATCGAAACCCTTTACTCTGATCTAACCTCGTTAGTGGAGAGGAACTTGGGCGGCTCGGCTGTGGTTGGCGAGCAAATGGTGGTCAGCAGTGGAGGCCATGAGGTCATTTCCTGTGTGAGAGAGAGACACTGAAATCCTGTAGCTTTTCAATCAAACGAGACCGTCCCAAACTCCACTGACCTGCAGAATGTCCTCCACACGCGCTCCAGACACAATCTGCAGACGAGAGAGAGACGTGGCCTTGATTAGCGCTTGGATGATAAAACACGTGGAAACACACGCGGGCTTAGTCTGGCTCTCGCTGTAACACTCACATCAGCAGCCTGCAGAGGGGCAAGGTTCGGTTTGCTGCTCTCCTTCAGGTCCTGTAGGTGCTCATAAGACTCCAGTGAGGCCTTCAGTTCAGGAGAGTTGCTGGTCACCTGATCCGGGCCGTCCATCGGCCTCACGTACGCTGTGGGTTTCTTGGTGTTGGCCAGTTTACTGTGCAAGTTCAGCGGCAGCGCGAGGGTCAGCGGAGCCGCGTCCGGCCTGCAGCGCTCCGGAGACAGACCGGTGTCCGAGTCGCTGGACCGCAGAGGGGACAGCGGCTCCACCGGCGGGGACAGGGCCGGGAAACTGTCCCAGCTCTCTCCTGAAGCAGGGCCGGAGACGGCTCTGGAGCAATCCATGTGTCCCGACTGCGCCTGAGGGAACGCAGGGTCCTCAGGTCCATCATATCCATCCTCATAATTACCCAGCATCCTCTGAATGCGACTCGACAGCTCGTCGTCTTTGATTCTCTGCAAACAGTGACAAGCAGATAGCCAGTAAACTGTGACATAAGAACACATGAACACATGCTGAAATGAGTGCTGGCCTGCCTGCGTTGAGAAGATTGTGAAGAAAAATAGGGATTAGTCGAATTTAAAATAAAAATTTGCATTCGAAAGCAGAAACGGTGCATGTGAGTGTTAGGAGTGCGTCTGGGATGCAGTGATGATGCAAGTGTCGTGTTTTAATGTTCTCCTCAGCCTCTCCGGTTGAACCCACGAGATGCGCCGCTGCTGCGTTCACACAGAGCGCATGTCTGCTGCACTCGCGTCTCACACAAGAGATCAACGCCACGTGAAGTTAAGACGACGTGTGGCGCAGGTGTGAGGGTTTTTATTCCACTTCAATGCGTCTCATATGTTTTTAAATGCAATCTGTGTGATCGGCGCTTCGGCTCTTAAAGCTATTTAATTATTTGACTTTTTTATTTTTATTATTTAAGCTATGCATAAATAGATGCTGCTGTATTGTTCAAAATTGTTTATGAATTTTACGGAATTATATTTGCTTTATATATGTTAATTTAGACGTGATGCACTTACAGTTGTGTGTTATGCAAATACAGTCGTTATTTCATTGCACTGAATAAACTATTTAATGCTGTGCATTATTTTGCTCATTGCGCCCTCAGGACACAAGCCAAAAGTTTCCTTAACACTTATTTAATCTGCATGTAAAATATAAGAAAGGAGATAATTGTTTACATTTAATTTAGTGTTTGACTCTTAAATCTAAAATAGGGTTGTGACTGTGAGGACATTTTCCTCAAACACTGTGAAACCAAATAAATAAGAAGCAAATAAGAAACACAAAACAAATAAAAAAAAGCTTGGAGGCATAAACCTTGATGTAAAATAAAATAAATCAATTACACAAAGTTTAGATAAAGTAAAAATCACTGTGGAACCAAATAAATGAGGAACAAATGTTTAAACAAATTTTTTTAGCTATATACCGAAACTGCACCATCACTGCTGTCTCCACCTTCATTACACTCACAACCCATCTTTAGCTGTACGGATTAAACACACACCTGCCTCTCTGATACGGTCTCGCACCGGACGTGTTCAGAGAGGAACAGTTCAGACACACAAACAGAGCACAGGATCAGCTTATATACTGATCTTGTTTACACTCGGTGAGAGTCTGAGCTCATATAGTGAGTCAAACACACTCATCAAAGACCTTGAGAACACAAACACACCATCACGTGGTGACCGGCAGAAACTGAGCTGCATATGAAGAGACACAAACACAGAGCAGCATCTGTGAACCCTTTCACTACAAACAGAATCATCACAGGACACGAACACACACACACACACACACGTGTGTAATGAGACACAACACCTTAAACGGCTTGTTGAAGAGAGGAGTGATTCTGTCATACTGCGTCTCCTCCGGCTGCACCTCCTGACTCCTTCTCTCTCTCTCCATCCGCCGCAACATGTTGCGATCCTCCATCTGCACACTGCATGAACACAGACACACACACACACACACACACACACACGAGAGTCAGGGGATGAACATACATACAAGCTTGAAATCAACTTGTTCACATTAAAACTCAACATTTACAGTTGCATGCCACACCTGATCTGTGTGTGTGTTCATGATGAAGGGAAACAAAAGCACAAAGAGGCTCGTATGTTGTGAAGGGTGTGTTCTGCACGCCTCAGGTGTGTGTCCGGAGGGAAAAGTGTGTAAGGAACATCTGCTCTCAATTAAGTCTCTCTCACACACACACACTTGAGCAGATTAGAGACCATTCATGTCTGTCATATAACAGAATAATTAGCACTATAGCCATTTATGCTGAAAATTAATAGAAAAATAGCATTTAAAACCAGAAAAAAAAATATTATAAGAAATATATTTAAAATGAGTCACACCTGAATCTGTTACACACACTGTTTAGTCTCTGTATTAATGCTCAAGTTTTAACATTTATCGTTGCATTAATAACTACATTCTGCTTGAACATTTGGCCCATAATAACACATTCTTCCTCGACTCGCCCCCGAATATAAACCAGAGTCGTACAGTATAACAGACACACTCATGTTAGTGTTGATGAGACATACAGCAGACACAGTCACACTCATCAGATACTGACGTGATTATCAGTGTTCACTGAGGTCAAAGGTCATCACAGCAGTGACACACACACACACACACACACACCTGCAGTGGCAGGATGCACGTTAGACAAGTGTTTTCTGGTGTGTGTGTGTGTGTGTCAGATTCAGATGAATGAATGTGTTTTTCCAGCCTATAACTATTTGAAACACTCACACACTCTTATAATGATCTTACAACACACACACACACACACACACACAGATCATAAGTTTGACAGCAATCATTAATTGGTTTGTAGGGATTAAATCAGATGATTTGAGTGTGTAGGTGACTCAAGAGCCCGTCAGTATTTACACTCGATGTCACTTCACTTTTATTTAGTTTGTACTCATTCATGTAAACATGTAGTCATTTGTGCTTCAGTTACTTCAATTCTAAAACCTCCAATCCGTTTTATAAGTTATATTTGTCGGTTTCTCGTGTGTCTGCTCGGATCTGGTGTGTTTTTACAAACTTTAAGTGTTTACTTGAGCTTTATTTCCTCGTTTTGAGATGGTTTTCCAGAGTTTTCTCACCTGCCCCCTCCGCTCATGCTCGGTCTGCACTGTCCGCTGTGAGCCGTCGGCTGTCGGTCGCTCGTGACGACACGATCCGCCGATTTATCACATTTCTTCAAATCTAGAAATCAACGCTGATTTCCAGAAATCACAGTTTGACTGAAGCGAGCTCGCGAGCAGAACCGAGCTCCGCGGACGCGTCCACTCCTGAGCGCGGGTCAGCCGAAGCAATGCTTCAGATCAGTGTGGCGAACACACACGATTAAACGCTATATTGAACGACAGGCTCCTATTGTTCAAGAGTTTAATAGTTAAAAGTTTTAATAATTAAACATTA
>CM071958.1:75000-140000 GCA_036784905.1 Acrossocheilus fasciatus
AACATTGGGACTAAATGTAAATGTAAATATAATACTGGGTTGAAAACTGTTCCCACATTGAATTTGAAATCATGTTGATTTATGGCCAGATGGTTTTTGCAAACACGATGCTGAAATGTTCTTGCTGGAATGTGCGCTCGATTCTTCAACAAGACCGGGCGTTTCTCAACACGCAGATCACGCCTGATGCCGCGGTAGAGGAATAATTGACATTAGAATTAGATTTAAAGGAAGGTCATTTTGGATGTAACACTTTGTTTGGTCCTCAGATTCGCTCAAGGAAAGGTTTGGCAGAGCTGCTCGACAGCATTTTCTCAGGGAACATTCGCTGGCCGCTGCAGCCGCAGCCCCATAAAAGCCTGAAGTTAAAAACAGATTTGGCCTTGAACTGATTTGTAACAGAAGGTCCATTGTGCATTTCTATGAAAGTCAAATAACATGCTTAGACTGAGTACTTTTTTGCCTCTTCTGAGAACTTTGAGTCCACTCTTACAGCCCACAACAGTCTGAGAGTCTGACTCTCAACAGCAGCAAAAGTCAAAAGACGCTAAATAAGTTTGCTTAGCTATAAACCTACGAATCCAAAAAGCGGTGCTTCTCTACTGCGTTTCTGTGGCTCTGTGTCACGTGACCTGCGGGGCAGAGAGGCTTTCTAGGACGGGGTCATGACCTCGGGGTCCTGCGTTTCCTCTCCAGGGTCACAGCCGCACTCGTGGACCAGACTCACTGAGGACAGAACCACAACGCTCCCTTCGTCCATGTAGAGGAACGGGACGATTTTGTGAGCGGTCGGCTTGCAGCACTGTGGGAAGACAATTAAGATCAGGTCTGAGCCCAGAGACAAGATCATCTGAAGCATTTCATCAGTCTGAGGCCCGTAGATGAGAGGAAAAATGTTAGTGTAAAGCATTTCTTAACAGATCGACTGAACATGATGTAGAGGAAATGCACCTGCGCAGGTGCGTCTGCGCTCTCAGAACCGCAGGATCGGCACTGGATGAAGGTGATGCTCTCCGGATAAACCACCCAGCGCTCCCAGCCCAGATCTGGTGCATTCACACAAGAGAACACATGCATGATGAGCCCAGTCACAAAACCAAGACGAAAGAAAAGAAATGGTATCATGTCTAAAGAAAACGAAGCCTTGCTTTCATTAATGAAGTGCGAAGTATTTATACTTTGTGCTCATTTATAATGTTGCAGCAATGAGAACATAGCGGGACGCCTCTGACCTCTCACCTTTAATGAAGACCTGACAGGAATGCTTGCAGCAGATGGAGTTTCTGGAGTCCTCGGGAAACGTTGCGTTACCTGCTAAATAGACAAGAGATCAGATTCACCAGAAACCGGGCTGATCTGGTCTTCACCTGAGCCTGATCTCTGGGGCTTAGGTACCTGGTGCTGATGTGAGGTTCCTGAACATGTCTTTCCACTGCTCACGCAGAAGATGCATCTTCGACACGGACACACGAGGCTCTTGCTGGAGTTTTAGAGATTCCAGAAGGATTTTCCTAATTTCCAGTTCTCCCTTGCATCTGCAAAAAAAAAAAAAAACCATCATTGCTAACCCACAGTGTCATCACACCTCTGCAGACCTCGTGAGTGTGCGCCTGTCAAACAGCAGCCAAATGTTTTGGAGCGCAGCCGTGTGCTACCAGAGCCTCGCGTGTTTGTGATGGCTCAGCGCTTGACCCAGTAACAGGACACCGGAGGAGACGAGAGATGCCCTCATTTATACCTCCAGACCGTTACATGTGTCTTTGCAGTCAACCTGTACACAATAAAACACTGAAGTAAAATCCAGAGCAAGAGAGTAGTAGTGGTATATTTTTATTTAATGCCATGTCAGCATCTTAGGCTATTTTCATGGCAAAAAATAGTATAACAAACACAATAAAAACCAGCAAATAAACAAACTCCACAGCAAGACAAGTTTTCTGGAGATATCCAGTAATTCTCTTGTGGTCAGCCAGGACGATTTGAGTCTCAAATGGAAGAAGAGCATGCTATTGTAATGAGGTTGATTCACCTTTTGCACCGAGCACTCAAATATCAGCCTAATCTTCTACCAAATCTAAGACTTCTGGGTTCATAGACTGATCACAGTGAACGAGCTGTAACGAGAGGTTCTGCTAACAGCAAACCTCCTAATGAACAAAAGTGCAGGTGATTAAAACAGGATAATGTTTAAAGCATCAGCTCTTACCTGTTGGCTTTGACAGCAGACGCCTCAGGTGAAGGATGGAGAGCAAACATCTCTCCGAGAGGACTCCCGAACAGAACGGCGACGACACACAGCACCAGACGCATGGCTGCAGGATAACGCTCGAGTCTCGTGACGAAGGCTCTCAGGACTCTGGAGAGGAATGAATGGGTGTTGTTTGAAGCGGCCTGGGAAAGCAGGGATTTATCTACCCCGGCCGAGCTTGGCCTTGGAATACTTTACACTGTTTTCATGTCGAGCAAACGGATGGTGTTGAAAAGGAGGTGGAGAATAAAGGTGGAAATGAGAAAAACAATATCTCACGGTTACACACTAACAAAGATGATAAGCTCTAACCTGCGGGAGGACAGATGAAAAATATGAAAAAGATCAGAAAGAACAGAAAATAAAGAAACCATTCATGAAACGGCCTGCAGCTGTGCGATACGTGAACGCGCCTCATTCTCAGGACAAGTGACCGCTATGATCAACTGGACACTGAACTTAGGCTCAGAGACTGAACTCTGTTTAGTGTGGAATGCAAGAAAAGTTTTAAAATCAAATATTCATTTGAGCTGCAAATGTGCCGTTCATCAGAATATCAATACACTAATATAGCGAGTAAGGTCATTGGTAAGCCTCAGAGAACCCTGAACCAGTGTATATTTCAAGTTTAATTAAAATTTATTTGTATAGCGCTTTTCACGATGTAAATCCTTGCAAAGCAGCTTTACAGGAAATTAAGTTTATACATTATATTTAGTAGTAGCTTATCAGTGGTGACTATGTCAGGTTGATGCACATATGGCAGAAATGTAGGGTAAAAATCAGTTAATGACGTAATCAAACAGACGAAGAACACTATGAACAGCAGTGATTATATGTTGCAGTCAAACGTATAGCAAAGTTTGGTAGTTCTGTGTGCTGTTTCAGGGCTGGCATCATCTGAGGTCCTCTGAGGGGTCGGCATCATCTCTTCTCAGGTCTTCGTAAGGATTGGATCCAGACTGAAGCTTCTGTAATTCCTCGGGATGCCAAACCAGTGGCAGAAACAGAGAAGCAAACAGAGACAACATTAGCGTAGCTGCCGTTCCAGCCATGCAAAAACTGATGCGTTCAACTCGAGCAAAAGAATTTTAATGTGCATTTGATCAGGTGTTGCTGAAGTACAAGGTTATGAGATATATTATGTGTCTTTAATCTAGATTTAAACAGAGAGAGTGTGTCTGAACCCCGAACGTTATCAGGAAGGCTGTTCCAGAGTTTGGGAGCCAAATGTGAAAAAGCTCTGCCTCCTTTAGTGGACTTTGCTCTCCTAGAAACCACCAAGAGTCCAGAGTTTAGTGATCTTAGGAAGAGTGATGGATTGTAGATGGATAGAAGACTAGTTAGGTACGCAGGAGATAAACCATTGAGGGCCTTAATAGTAAGTAGTAATATTTTGTAACTGATACAGAATTTAATAGGTAGCAGTGCAGAGACTGTAAAATTGGGGTAATATGGTCATATTTTCTTGACCTGGTGAGGACTCTAGCTGCTGTATTTTGCTCTACCTGTAGCTTGTTTACTGAAGATGCAGGACAAGCAGCTAACAGAGCTTTACAATAGTCCAGTCTAGAGCTCATGAACGCATGAACTAGCTTTTCTGCATCAGAAACAGGTAACATGTTTCAAAGCTTGCCAATGTTTCTAAGATGGAAGAATGCTGTTTTTGTAACATGAGAAATATGATTTTCAAAAGACAAGTTACTGTCTAATATAACACCCAGATGTTTGACTGTAGAGGAAGTAACAGTACATCTGTCTAGATACAAATTATAATCCAAGAGATTCTGTGTACTGTTTTTTGATCCAATAATTAATATCTCCGTCTTATCCGAATTTAATGGGAAAAAACTTTTACATTTTTAACACACTCTGTTAGCTGAGATAGTTCAGAAGTTTCATCTGGTCTTGTTGAGATATATAGTTGAGTATCATCAGCATAACAATGGAAACTAATCCTGTATTTTCTAATGATATTACCAAGGGGCAACATGTATATTGAAAATAGCAGAGGACCTAGGACAGAGCCTTGTGGCACTCCATACTTTACTGGTGATAATTGAGATGATTCCCCATTTAAATAGACAAAGTGGTAGCGATCAGAAAGGTAGGATCTAAACCACCTTAAAGCCTGCTGTTGAATACTCGTATAGTTTTGTAATCGATATGTATGTCATGATCTATAGAGTCGAACACAGCACTGAGGTCAGTTGAAACTAGCAATGAGATGCAGCCTTGGTCTGACGCAAGAAGCAAGTCATTTGTAATTTTAACAAGTGCAGTTTGTGTGCTATGATGAAATTCTTTATAGATATAATTTTTGCAGGAAGGAGTACAATTGAGCAGACACAACTTTTTCTAAAATTTCAGTAATAAACTGAAGATTTGAAATGGGTGTTTTAGCCAGTTCACTAAGATCTAGTTGTGGTTTCTTAACAAGAGCCATAATAAGAAGTTGTGTTGGGAAAGCTGAGTGCATTTTGAAAGATGTTACTCATCCTTTGAATGATCAATTTGTCTTATTGCCTTCTAGAAGATGTTATTTAATGCCCAGGGCAGAGAGAAACATCTATAAGAATTCATTTATACTTGCAGTAATTGGATATTTGAATCAAAACACTAAGGTGGAAGAATCTTTTATATTTTTTGATATCTGTGTGGTTTTAATGTTATGTATGTTTGAGGTCAATGGTGTGGTCAAAGACAATTTTCAACCATTGAGGTTGACAATAAAGTTGTATTGTATTGTATTGTATTGTATAAGCTGACATGAATTTACAATGGATTCCTGACTCATTGCCGTAGCCTAAAATAATATAGCGGGTTAGTAATGCTTTGCAAGAGTGCGAGCGCATGTTCAGGACCGGAGGTTAAAGCTGGGTTATTGATCACTAATCAGTCAATGTTTAAACATGAGAAGCACATTTTCTGATATTTATTTGACTCCGCAGGTCATTTCTCATGAGAAATACAAAGCTGGACATTGTTGTAGCATCTGTAGTTTCTCTTCTGACCTCAGATGAACTGAATCAAAGCAGCGCTGGATGTGTTTGTCCTTGAGTCTGTCGCGCTGTAACTCCCTTGCGTCAGGAGGAATTCCAACACCTGCGTGTGAACAGAAATCTAAAGAAAGAAACAACAGTTTATCTGCCATTCTGAGGATTCGGTGCCATTTGAGGACAACTTATAATATCATTTCATTCACTGCTGACATGTCAAGAAACGGTGTTTTCTTGCGTAACCCTAACCTTATTCACCTATTAGTCAAAGCCCATACACTCTTAACCCCTATTCTGAAGATGTGCTTATAGTGTGCCACATTATTTCAGTTCCATCACAGTAGATTTATATGCTCATGATTTGAATAGATAACTCAGAACAGATCAAATCTGGTTGAATTCAGTTGTTTTCTATACTAAAGCCTATTAAATATACCAGTGATGAACGGGGAGAACTGCCAATGACAAACATTAAAAAACAAATTCATGTGGCTGTGTTCATCATTCTGTGAGTTGGACGTCGGCTCTGAACAGCGGAGCGACAGGCTCAAATGCACGGAGGCCTTTAGCCGCTTTTTATCCTTCTATTCTGGGTTGGAGCCGAGCCGCAGTATTAACCCTAATCCAGCCGCAGCATGTTGTTTTGATGAAGCAGTCACGCGGATCAGCTCCATATCTCACCATCTGTCTCTCTCTCCAGGTGCACGGAGAGTGAAGTTGGTCACACTTCTTCATAGGCTCTGCTGTCATGGAGGGATTCTGACAAACCCTCAGCAGGTGAGTGTGGCGTTCTCTTACTGTTTTCTAAAGCGCAGTGGCTGGAGGTCTTTTGTAGAATTAGAGCTAAACTACTCTGTACAAAACAATTAATCAAACTAAGAGGACGGGTCATATTATTTCTGATTTTCTTTGATGTGGTGGGAATTATTTATAATTGTTTAAAAGTGAAATTCAGATTAGCAGAATCAAAAACATGAATGAATTCATAGGTGTCTGATTTGACAGGTGTACTTACAGCAGACTGATGTAACATGGGATGCGGAGTCACGAAATCAAACCAGCTGCAGCTGAAACCATGCGACCGAGGTGCGTGAACCAACAAGATGATTCGAGTTTGACTGAATATCTGCCATTAAATGACTGAGAGAAACATTGCTCTGTGTCTGTCTTTGTCTCTGTCATGTCTGTCTGTAGGAAACATCTCAGTTCCAGGTAATCCATCCTCATTTATTTCAGTAAAAGTCTCATTGCTGTCAGTGAGGGTTAATGAACATCAAACACTGTGTTTCTTGGTTTCTCTCACATGCAGCAGCTACAGGTCAGACAGATCACGTTTCTGTGAGTTTAAAGAAACATCACCGTCACTCACGTTTCCTGCTGACCTGACTCTGTCCGTCTCTGTCCGTCTCTGTCGTCCGTCTCTGTCGTCCGTCTCTGTCCGTCCGTCTCTGTCCGTCCGTCTCTGTCCGTCCGTCTCTGTCCGTCCGTCTCTGTCCGTCCGTCTCTGTCCGTCTGTCTCTGTCTGTCTGTGTCGTCCGTCTCTGTCTGTCTGTGTCGTCCGTCTCTGTCTGTCTGTGTCGTCCGTCTCTGTCCGTCTGTGTCGTCCGTCTCTGTCTGTCTGTGTCGTCCGTCTCTGTCTGTCTGTGTCGTCCGTCTCTGTCCGTCCGTCTCTGTCTGTCTCTGTCCGTCTCTGTCTGTCTGTGTCGTCCGTCTCTGTCTGTCTGTGTCGTCCGTCTCTGTCTGTCTGTGTCGTCCGTCTCTGTCTGTCTGTGTCGTCCGTCTCTGTCCGTCTCTGTCTGTGTAGCGATGCGAGCGGCGCTGCTCATCCAGCGCTGGTATCGTCAGTACGTGGCGCGGCTGGAGATGAGACGCCGCTGCACCTGGAACATCTTTCAGTCGATAGAGTATTCTGGACAACAGGATCATATCAAGGTGAAACAACACGGATCTTCTCCTCCGATACGTCTATCCAGGAGTAATGAAGCACAGACTTACAGTCACAGAGGCCTGTTATTGCACTAAAACTCATGCTGTTTGTGTCTCTGCAGCTGTATAATTTCTTCGGTTACCTGATGGATCATTTCAGTTCTGCCAACAGCCAAAGTAAGAAGCAAGTTCTTCAGCTGTGTCTCCTTTGATGAAGTGCTCAGGGTAACTAAACAGACTGACAGATGCGTCTCTCTCAGGGAATCTGGTCTCTCAGATGTTCGGCGAGAGTGAGGTGTTTCAGGACGCGGAGTGGGAGAGACGCTTCTGTTATAAAGACATTGAGGTTCCAGATGTCTACACCGGCCCGCATCTCTCCTTCCCACTGAGCATCTCCAACGTCACAGAGCTGGTGCACGCCTTCAAAAACAAACAAGTACAATCATTCCTGTCAAAGCAGCAAAATAGCTTCATGTATATGTTACAAAGTCAGTCTTTCTCATCTGTGAGCGGAAGCTGTAGAAGTGAGTGTTTACGCGCAGATCTCTCTCTGCAGAAGCTTCACGCGCGTTACGTGCTGCAGCTGCTGGGAAAGACGTGGACGCTCCTGCGCTTGATGCCCAACATCAGTCACGTGGGCACCAGCAGACACAAAGAGATCACCATCTGTGGTGAGTAACACTCTCACACCTCCTCCTCAAGACGTCTCGCAACGAGACGCACCGTTTTTAAGGGTGCAACTTGCAACTGAATTCTTTGCTACTCATGCAGGTGACCTACACGGCCATCTTGAGGATCTGCTCTTGATCTTTTACAAAGTCAGTAAAATTCCACAATCCACAATTCATTGCATTTGAATGTGCCAGTAACAGATTTTTGTTCAATGCTAGAATGGTTTTCCTTCGGCGGAGACGCCGTACGTCTTCAACGGTGATTTCGTGGACCGAGGGAAAGAGTCCATAGAGATCCTGCTGGTTCTGTTTGCGTTCCTGCTGCTGTATCCGCACAATGTGCATCTGAACAGAGGAAACCACGAGGACCACATCGTTAATCTGAGGTGCAGATGACATGGATCAAATCAATCACCTACATTTGCGTTTGTGAGCAACAAATTCAGTTAGGAATGGATCTGACAGAATGGATTTGTGTCCATTTTAAACTGAAAAATCTTGTTTTCATGCAGGTACGGCTTCACTAAGGAAGTTCTGGGGAAATATCAGGTGAGCTGACCATCCACCGCTCGGCTCTAAGGCAGCGCGTCCAGTCCTGATCCTGGAGGACCGACGTCCAGCAGAGTTTAGCTCCAACCCCCCCAAAGGTTTCCAGTGATGCTGAAGACCTTCGTTAGCTGTTTGGATGCGTTTAATTAGGATTAGAGCTAAACTCTGCAGGCCTCCAGCAGGACTGAACACGTCTGCTCTAAGAGGATTTGCACCTTCCTCTCGTCTGTCCATTCACACAATCACAGACCGCTCGTCTGAATTAGCAAATAAGAACTGTCATGAAATCCTTGGATTTCTTTACAAAAAAACTCCATTCAAACATTCTCTTGTAGATTATTTCAGTATTACACGCACTCTCTTTGTCTTATACTTTATATTTCTTAAGGAATTATAGAGATTCAACTAAAAACAGAAAACTTATGTGTTTTAGCTGCTCATTTACACGACAGCAGCATTTTGGGGATGTGAAAATGCAAACTTTTGAAAACAGGTCTTAAAGTTATCACAAGAAAGTGATACCGTTATTGTCTCTGTGTAAACTAAAAAAATGATAATTCATGCATATATGTATTACATGTTCATGTAGTGTTTCTTTACAAAAATCACATTGCTAACTGCTGGCCTGGATCCGTGTGAACAGGGAACACATTGACAATGTTGTCTTCAGTACAAGTAAAAACTTTTCCATTTTAGCACATTGTTGTAAGGGGTAGGGAGCACCTGTTCATTTAGACCCATTGACACAGGTGTATAAAATCAAGCATCTAGCCACGCAGTCTGCATTCACAAACATTTGTTCTGAAGAGCTCAGTGAATTAAAGCATGGTACTGTGATAGAGCGCCATCTTTGCAATAAGTCAGTTTGTGAAATTTCATCCCTGCTAGATATTCCACCTTCAGCTGTATGTGGTATTACTGAAAAGTGGAAGTGTGTAGGAACAGCAGCAAGAAGCCCATATAAAGTCACAGAGCGGGTCACCGAGTGCTGGGGCTCATGATGTGTAAGTCACCAACGCCCCGCTGATTTCAGAGCTGAAGAGGGTCTCCACTGGCATTAATATCAGCAGTAAAACAGTGCAGCAGAACTTCATGAATGGGTTTCCATGTGCGAGCAGCTACACGAAGCCTCGCATCACCAGTACAGTGCCGAATGTAGGATGGAGTGAGTAAAGTATGCTGACACTAGACTCTGGAGCAGAGGAAACCTGTTCTGCGGAGCCACCGTTCACATGGTCTGATGGGAGAGTCTGGGTTTGGTGGATCCCAGGAGAACATTACCTGTCTGACTGCATTGTGCCAACTGTAACGTCTGGAATGGGGCTGTTTTTCAGGGATCGGCCCCCAAGAATTAACAATTAACAATAAGACATTTTGGACAATGCTATGCTTCCTAGATTGCGGGAACAGTTTGGGGAGGCCCTTTTCTTTTTTGCTTCCCCGGTGCACAAAGACATGGTCAGATGAGTCCGGCGTGGCAGAACTCAACTGGTCCTGAACTCAACCCCATCCACCACCGTTGAAATGAACTGGAACGGAGATTGCAAGCCAGGCCTTCTAATCCAAATTCAGTGCCTGTAATGTCTATGTATTTAGAATGAGGTGTCATTAAAGTCCCTGTTGGTGTAATGGTCAGATGCCTCTAGTTTTGTCCACATAGCGTATTTTAGTTGTTAATACCATTTGACTTAATCTCTTTATATTAAACCGACATGGACAAACTGGATAAGTCAGTTTCCCTTGATAGAAAGATCACAAATTGATTACAATTTTAACTCAACTAATTTAATTCTCGGTCAGATGTGCAGAGCTGACAGAAAACAAGTCATGTTCACACCAAGAATAACTATAACGTTAACTATATTAGTGTTTTTCTGATGTCACAGGTTCATGGGAAAATGATTCTTAAACTTCTGCAGAAGATCTTCAGCTGGTTGCCGCTGGCCACAGTGATCGACCAGAAAGTTCTGATTCTACACGGAGGAATTTCTGACAAGACGGACTTGAATGTGATCGCCAAACTAGACCGTCACCGAGTATGTTACACTTCAGCAATCGCATTAGACCCAGTGGAGGATGTCGTTGTGTTTCATGTGTGTCAGTCGTTGTCTTCTGGGCTGTTTCCCCTCAGTTCGTTTCGGCCCTCAGGCCCCTGAAGAGGAGAGGAGCGTCGGCGATGCTGAAGGAAGCGGCTCTCAGCGCAGATGGAGACGAGGAGTTCAGCGTGGGACGCAGGAGAGTTCAGTCTCTGAGTCACGGCACACCGCTGCGCCTCCGACAGGAGCTGCCGCGGCATTCGGTGCACTCCGAGTCCGGCCGGACGGGCCGCTCCGTCGAGGAGGAGCTGCGAGAGAGACGCCGCCTGGCCGGCCTCAGCCTGTCGTCCGATTCAGATCCTGCTGAGGTTCTGGAGACTGACGCAGATGAATGGAAGCAGGTGAAAACACAAACCCACTAAACTTCACTGGAGCATTGATAACACACACACACACACACTTACTTTCACTCACTCTTGTCTTTCTCTCTGTTTCTCTCACTCATCAGTATGACCAAACAATTTGAAGAAACCTTAGAAAAAAACTACTGTGGCACAGTACTGTGATGTATCTGATGGTAATATCATGGTACTTTTATATATACCGTGATCCTGAGTGATTACCATAAATTACTTCAAAGAATACCACGGCATTACCATGGAGTAAAGTCAAATAGACCATGGAAATACCATGGTACTTTTTGTTGGTGTGTGTGCAGGTAGTCTCTGCCAGCATGTGTTGTTGTTGTGTTTAGAGCTTTTTAATAGGTGTCAATCGTGTTTGGCTTGTGTTGTCATTTGTTTGCTCAGACATTTTTTTAAATTCCAGAGCAACAATGGTGTTATACTTATGACAGCAGTATGCAGGCTCTGAGTATGATCTGAGGTGTTGTTCTTCAACATTAACACATCATGTGTGATCAAGAGTTCAAGTGCGGTTTGTCTCACACACACTCTCCAGATTGTGGACGTTCTGTGGAGTGACCCGATGTCTCAGAACGGTTGTGTCCCTAACGAGGTGCGAGGCGGCGGGTGTTACTGGGGGCCAGACGTCACACAGGAAGTGCTGGACAGACACAAACTGCAGCTGCTCATTAGATCTCATGAGTGCAAACAGGAAGGCTATGAATTTTGCCACAACGGCAGGGTGAGCCATCCATTAATACTCATCCACCCATCAATACTCACTCATCCACCCATCGATACTCATCCATCAATACTCACTCATCCACCCACCGATACTCACTCATCCACCCACCGATACTCACTCATCCACCCATCGATACTCATCTATCAATACTCACTCATCCACCCATCGATACTCATCCATCAATACTCACTCATCCACCCATCGATACTCACTCATCCACCCACCGATACTCACTCATCCACCCATCGATACTCATCCATCAATACTCACTCATCCACCCATCGATACTCATCCATCAATACTCACTCATCCACCCATCGATACTCACTCATCCACCCACCGATACTCATCCATCAATACTCACTCATCCACCCATCGATACTCACTCATCCACCCACCGATACTCATCCATCAATACTCACTCATCCACCCATCGATACTCACTCATCCACCCACCGATACTCACTCATCCACCCATCGATACTCATCCATCAATACTCACTCATCCACCCATCGATACTCATCCATCAATACTCACTCATCCACCCATCGATACTCACTCATCCACCCATCGATACTCATCCATCAATACTCACTCATCCACCCATCGATACTCACTCATCCACCCACCGATACTCACTCATCCACCCACCGATACTCACTCATCCACCCACCGATACTCACTCATCCACCCATCGATACTCATCCATCAATACTCACTCATCCACCCATCGATACTCATCCATCAATACTCACTCATCCACCCATCGATACTCACTCATCCACCCACCGATACTCACTCATCCACCCATCGATACTCATCTATCAATACTCACTCATCCACCCATCGATACTCACTCATCCACCCACCGATACTCACTCATCCACCCATCGATACTCATTCATCCACCCACCGATACTCACTCATCCACCCATCGATACTCATTCATCCACCCACCGATACTCACTCATCCACCCATCGATACTCACTCATCCACCCATCGATACTCATCCATCAATACTCAACTCATCCACCCACCGATACTCACTCATCCACCCATCCAACCATTTACCCATCTATCTATTCACCAACTCATCGATTTATTTATCCATCTACCCATCTAGAGTTTGACTGTAATATGTTCTGAAGGGCTGATTATTTTGCATTTGCAGGTTTTGACAATATTTTCAGCCTCTAATTACTATGACGTTGGCAGTAACAGAGGCGCTTACATTCGTTTGGGTCCCGACCTCATTCCTCACTTCAAACAGTTTCAGGCCAGCAGATCAACAAGAGAGCTAACACTCAGACAGAGGTGAACACACACACACACACACACACACACACGAGACTATACTAGTGGAACCTGAAGTCTTGATTTGGGGTGTCCTTCACAAAAAAAAGAGATAAAAGCTACATAAGTGTGTGTCATACTCTAAACACCAATCATGTGCGTCTCGGTCTAAAAGGTTTCTTTTTTGTTTTTGAATGTATCAGATTTGGTTGGAAAACTCGTTAAATAGTGTGAGTGTGTGTGTGTGTGTGTGTGTGTGTGTGTGTGTGTGTGCGCGTGCGTGTGCGTTTGTGTGTAGTGTGGGACGAACAGAACGTTCTGCATTACAGGCTCTGAGGATGCAGCTGTTTGCAAACAAATCTGCCCTGATCCGGGAGTTTCAGGAATACGACCCACAGCGCACAGGTAATGAACACACACACACACACACACACACACACAAGTCTGGTTTGCTATCCTTGTGGGGACTCTCCATAGGTGTAATGGTTTTTATACTGTACTTACTGTATGTGCTATTGTCCTACACCAACCCTACACCTAAACCTACCCCTTTCAGGAGACTACAGGCACTTTTAGATTTTCAAAAAGCACCATTAATTTGTTTTTTAAGCCTTTTGAATCACAGGGACATAGTCAGTGTCCTCATAAACCACCTTCTCCTTGTAATACCTCTGCCATACCCATGTCATTATACACATTTTTTCCCCGTAAACCACAAAAACCAGTACACACACACCTTTTTCTTCACACTTCAGAAGAGCAATTCCCAGCATTGTTGTCCCTAATCAAACTCACCAGAATCAGCTGACCAGGGTTGCGCTTCCTAAAAGCATCGTTAGCTAGCTATGGTCACAAGTTCCATTGAACTCTATTGGTAACGACGGAACTCACTACCATAGCTGCTTTTGGGAAACACACCTCAGGTCATTAGTAGAAACTCCAAGACCTGAGTTGGGCTACAGTTAGAGTTAGTCATGTAAAAGATGTTCAGGCTGAGCGTATGTACCGTCATGTTTACCGTTCGATGTGCCTGCGGTCTCAGGTGTGATCTCTGTGAAGCACTGGGCCGCTGCTGTGGAGAAGGTCCTGCGTCTGGCTCTGCCCTGGAGGGTCCTGAGGTCTCAGCTGGTGACCAGCAGCACACAGGACGGGACACTAAACTATCACGACTGGGTCAACCAGCTGTCTGTGATCCAGCCCAACACGGAGGTGAGCTCAGAGAAAACAACACCGACCACGTTCACGACCCTGATGCTTCATACGCTTTGAGAAGCTTTTTTTTAGGATTTAGCACACAAAGACGACAAAATATTTTCCAGAAGATTCTGTGCACATGTACAACTTAATTTAAAAAGTAACAAAACACAAAGGATGGTGCAATTTTAATATGGCATAATTTTATATTGACATTATCAATTGTCAAAATGAAAAAGAACAGTGTATATTTATACTAATTAATACTAGCCTGCTAAAATGTGTGATTTATTAATCAATAGCTGATATTTGCATATGATTAACATAACTATTGAAAGAACAAAAGCCATTCAGTTCAGGATAATAGCCACACTACTGATCATCACCAACCCAATAGGTCTATTTATCTGATTCTGGCAGATTGCAAACACGAGCCTCCTGGAGACCCTCTACAAGCATCACTCGAACCTGGAGAGCATCTTCAGAATGATCGACACGGACCACTCAGGTGATCAGATCAGCCGTATGAGATGTTGACATGCTTCATAACCTCTATAAACCTTCAGTTTAGCTCAAACAGTAAACGTACAGCGAGACGTGTTCTCAGATCAGATGGATGTGTTCAGGTCTGATCTCGTTCGAGGAGTTTCGTCAGACGTGGAAGCTGCTGAGCTCTCACCTGCAGACGGACATCAGCGATAAAGCCATCTCAGATCTGGCCGAGAGCATCGACTTCAACAAGGACGGCAGCATCGACATCAACGAGTTCATGGAGGCCTTTCGCCTGGTGGAGCATTCTAGAGCCGAGATGGAAGTGCTGCCGTCACCTGAATGAGCGCAGGACGAACACAAACAACGCAGCGCTTTCGGTGTCGCTCCGAAGCTCAAGAGCAGCTGCTGCACAGATGAACTGACTGGAAACACGTCTGAATAGCTGTGTTTCCATCCAAAGATGCGAATATAACTTATGCGCAAAACTGGAACATCGCATGAAACATTAGCGAATAAAGCACCTTTTGCATCCAACGAGTCAAAGAGAACAAAATCGTCACTTTCTAAAAAACTGGCACTAAATACCACTAAGACAAGTGGAAAGAGCCACTAAATTTAATAATTTCCATTTATAATAAATTACTTGCGCCTCAGAGCGAACAGACGAAACAAATGCAGTCACTGCTTTCGGAGGTGGATGCTGTGCAAAACAATTATACAGAAACACTTGATGACAGAATTTGATCATAACGACTTTTCAGATGCTGTGAACGAGATCGGTCCGCTGGTTAGTCTCGTCCCATCACGCAGTCACATTACTTTTTTGATGCGCATGGTGGAATTTATTTGGTAACCCAGGTGAAAAACAAGTGCACTTCCGTAATGTGCTTAAAGTGCTCTATTTTATTTTATTTTAATATACTAAAAATGATCCTTTAGAACTTCTTAAGATCATGCAAGTGCACTCAACTGTGCTACTTTGAGTGCATTTTAGCTCATATTCATGGTGTCTCAAAGTAGCACAGTTGAGTAGCTTGCATGATCTTAAGAAGTTCTAAAGGATCATTTTTAGTATATTAAGTACAAAATTAGTGCGCGAAAATAGAGCACTTTAAGTACATTACGGAAGTGCGCTTGTTTTTCACCTGGGAAATGCGTTTCCATCGTAGTTTATGCGCATTTTTTCTTATCGGATAAAAAGTTTCTTACTCAATGGTACGCTTAAGTTTATGTGATATTCCAAAATGCGCAGAAAAATAGGTGGATGGAAACATAGCTACTGTTTGCTTGGGTTTTACTCTAGTAAAGACGATGGCATTTTAAGTGCTTTAACTCTCATTAAATCAAACCCATGAAATTCATACAGTGAAACTTTATTAATCAATCATAGACACAGTAAAACATACCAGCTGATCAAAGGCACACATTCACACGCGCAAGTAAAAATAAAAGTGCCGCTCCAACACAAAGAGATCGTGTCACCATCCGCTGTTTCTGGCTCGTTTATTTCTCATGTTCAGATGTCGGAAAGGGATCCGTTCTCCGAACGCCTGCTCAGAACGAGAAGTGAGCTCTGACGTGATCTGACCTGCGTCAGCTGAGTTTGCTGCTGCGTCCGTGAACGCTGTCGTGAAGCTCGTCTTCTATCGTCTTGATGTCGTCCAGATCGTCTTTAATGACGCTGATCAGGTGACTCAAACCCTCCTGCTGGTGCTTCAGATGCTGAAAACAAACACATACTTCAGTTAAAGACAAACCGTACCGCAGCGACTGGAACAGAGCAGTTTTATTCTCCGTGTTTATCCGTGGCTAACAGAGATCATAAGGCTGGGTGAAATCCGTCGTGACGCTCGATGCGGCGCTGTAGGAGTCAAACACACATTCATTAGCTGGAGCCGCCTCAAAATCCCTGGGAATCAGACCCATGACCTCGGTGTGGCCAGCATGAGCTAGCGTTGTTCAGTTACACACATTATCAGTTGTTGTTTGATCATGGATTACAAACGAACGACTCGACTCTTCATGACACAGACGACTGCATCACATTAAAGACACTCAGATTCAGACTAAAGCCTAAAAGAAAGCCGTTCTTCAGTTGGGCAGTTATCTGTCTAGTTGTGAGATTGGTGACTAGGTTTAGATGCGCACCAGACAGACACGCTCACTATTACAGCTTCTCCAGATCAGGAGACTCCGGATTCCTTCAGAGGAAGATTGTCAGATTCATCTCATTTCTGGAGACAATTCTGAACACAAACTACAGCAAACACTTACACACACTCACACACACATACTCACACACACACACTTTTGTGAAAAGTGGGGACATTCCATAGGCGTAATGGTTTTTCTACTGTACTTACTGTATGTGCTATTGTCCTACACCAACCCTACACCTAAACCTACCCCTTACAGGAGACTCTGTGCATTTCAACTTTCCCCAAAAAAACTCATTCTGAGTGATTTATAAGCGTTTTGAAAAGTGGGGACATGGGTCAATGTCCTCATAAATCACCTTCTCCTTGTAATACCTGTCATACCCTCGTCATTATACACATCTATGTCCTCATGCGTCACAAAAACATGCACACAGACACACACACACACACACACACACACACACACACACACACACACAGAGACAGACAGACACACACACACACACACACACACACACACACACACACAGACACAGACACACACAGACACACACAGACACACACACAGACACACACAGACACACACAGACACACACAGACACACACACACAGACACACACACACACAGACACACACACACACAGACACACAGAGGGAGCAGGTTCTGGTTCTTGCCTGTCTGATTTCTCTCAGCAGGTCAGCATCAACACGGTAACGCTCTTCTGAACGAACCGCTCCAAAATGATTCTGCATCCGAATCTGAGACATGAGCTCATTCAGTCGCCCCTGAAACACACACATTATACACACACACTTTAAACACAAACATTATACACACACATTGAGATAGCGGGTGTGCTCCAGCTGATGGTCACACCTTGAACTGTGTCGGTGCGTTGAGCTCTGATTGGATGGTTTCCAGCTGAACCCTCAGGTGTTCCTCGTCCAGCTGAATGGCGTAACCGCTCTTCCTCTGAACTTCCTGTTTAATCAACACCTGGAACAGGACAGAACAGACAGTGTGTGTGTGTGTGTGTGTGTGTGTGTGTGTGTGTGTGTGTGTGTTACCTGCAGCACTGTGTGCGTGTGTGTGTGTGTTACCTGCAGCACTGTGTGTGTGTGTGTGTGCGCGCGTGTGTGTTACCTGCAGCACTGTGTGTGTGTGTGTGTGTGTGTGTGTGTTACCTGCAGCACTGTGTGTGTGTGTGTGTGTGTGTGTGTGTTACCTGCAGCACTGTGTGTGTGTGTGTGTGTGTGTGTGTGTGTGTTACCTGCAGCACTGTGTGTGTGTGTGTGTGTGTGTGTGTGTGTGTGTTACCTGCAGCACTGTGTGTGTGTGTGTGTGTGTGTGTGTGTTACCTGCAGCACTGTGTGTGTGTGTGTGTGTGTGTGTGTGTTACCTGCAGCACTGTGTGTGTGTGTGTGTTACCTGCAGCACTGTGTGTGTGTGTGTGTGTGTGTGTTACCTGCAGCACTGTGTGTGTGTTACCTGCAGCACTGTGTGTGTGTGTGTGTGTGTGTGTGTGTGTGTGTGTGTGTTACCTGCAGCACTGTGTGTGTGTGTGTGTGTTACCTGCAGCACTGTGTGTGTGTGTGTGTGTGTGTGTGTGTGTGTTACCTGCAGCACTGTGTGTGTGTGTGTGTGTGTGTTACCTGCAGCACTGTGTGTGTGTGTGTGTGTTACCTGCAGCACTGTGTGTGTGTGTGTGTGTGTGTGTGTTACCTGCAGCACTGTGTGTGTGTGTGTGTGTGTGTGTGTGTTACCTGCAGCACTGTGTGTGTGTGTGTGTGTGTGTGTGTGTTACCTGCAGCACTGTGTGTGTGTGTGTGTGTGTGTGTGTGTGTGTTA
The DNA here is from genome assembly GCA_036784905.1 of Acrossocheilus fasciatus. Classification (NCBI taxonomy): domain Eukaryota; kingdom Metazoa; phylum Chordata; class Actinopteri; order Cypriniformes; family Cyprinidae; genus Acrossocheilus; species Acrossocheilus fasciatus. Next base: position 93,568 of record CM071958.1, read on the forward strand.
CCTGCAGCACTGTGTGTGTGTGTGTGTGTGTGTGTGTGTGTGTTACCTGCAGCACTGTGTGTGTGTGTGTGTGTGTGTGTGTGTGTTACCTGCAGCACTGTGTGTGTGTGTGTGTGTGTGTGTGTGTGTTACCTGCAGCACTGTGTGTGTGTGTGTGTGTGTGTGTGTGTTACCTGCAGCACTGTGTGTGTGTGTGTGTGTGTGTGTGTGTGTGTGTGTACCTGCAGCACTGTGTGTGTGTGTGTGTGTGTGTGTGTGTGTTACCTGCAGCACTGTGTGTGTGTGTGTTACCTGCAGCACTGTGTGTGTGTGTGTGTGTGTGTGTGTGTGTGTTACCTGCAGCACTGTGTGTGTGTGTGTGTGTGTACCTGCAGCACTCTGTGTGAGAGGTCCATCAGCTTGCGTTTGTACTGTGTGATCTTGGCGGCGGTCGTGGCCTGATTCCTCTGCAGTTCGCTGATGTCGTTAGAGATGATCTGAAACACAGAGACAGAGCCGGTCACATGACGGGCGCGTCAGAGAGAGCAGCGGATCGGAGCGCCTCACTCACATCCACTCTGGTCTGGTGCTGTTTGGTCATCTGATCCTGGATCTTCAGTCTGCGCAGCAGCTCTTTGAAGCCCACCATGGGCACCGGAATCAACCTGAGCAGAGAACCACAGCGCTGGTGAGCTCAGATCACACGAGCGTCTGACGAACCATTAATGAAGACGCACTTCTCTGGGTCTGGATTGTCCACTTTGGCCTGTTCCCAGATGATCGGATCCACACCTGCACACAAACACACGTCAGCGGCGCTCCTCAGCGAGTCAAGTCACCATTATTTACAATGCAGACTGTGTCAAAGCAGCTTTACGCCGGTTCCACACTGGTTCCACACTGGTTCCACACTGCACGCGCAAGCAGAGCGTAAGCGGCGCAGAAGCCCACTGTGCTTTCATGCTGCCAGCTGAACCGCGGCCTGTACTGCAATACAGACGAGTATCGTCACTTCATATCGTCGTATTTTTCAGCGTTCTCCTCCGAACACTGTGCTTTGACGTATGATATGGTCAGCATACTCTGTGATGCGACCGTGTCCCCCTCCCCTCTGTCCCACGCACATATATGTAGTATATGTTATTTGCATAAGTAGTTTAAATGATAAGCTTGAGCCAAGTTTTCAAGATGTGCATACAAAGAAAATTGCCGACCCTGTCAGGAAGATTTCGCACATTTTTTATGAGGAATATTAATTTTTGCAATCTAACAGAAGGCTCAGAGTTGCATATACCAGACTGAATTGGCTGTGTTACGAAAATCTTTAGTGTATCGGTCTGTAAAATTAATAAACCAGAATTGGGGGATCAAATAGGCCTCTGGAAAATAGAAAGGACTCGCTATTCTGAAGCACTGAAGCCGTGTGTGTATGTATATAGCCTACTGTTGTTTTTTGTATTAAGGTGCGTCTATTGTATTGTTTGCTTATTAATTAATTATTGATGTGAGATCCAAGACAAATTTTGGAAAGAAGTCCAAAAATAAAGTGTAACTGGACTGAATAATTGAATTGAAAAAGTAATATTAAAGCTAACAAATGCCTCTAGTTTTATTAATTTTACAGACCTTTGAAGTTTGGGCAAAAACTTGTGGAAGTGTTTTCGTGCATTTTATGTTTTCATAAGGTGATCGCGAAACATCACTTAGATGATTTTATGGTGAAATTTGTTATCTTTCATGTTAATCGGGTCAATTTTGATCAAGAACAAAGCACTGTGACTTTAATTCAGCGTAAGCGGTGCAGCAAAATATAGAGTCAGTGGCGGAATGATCTCGGCGCTGCTGCGCTGCCTCTGCGTGCGGTGTGAAACCGACCTTACAGTGTTAGACGGGGGAAATAGACCAGACCAGCCTGTAATAACACACGCGCACCTGCGGGCGGGTTCTGCAGCAGCTGCTTGAGCTGCGCCGGGGTCAGTGCGGTGCGGCTGACCGCCATGATGACGCCCAGCTGCTGCAGCACAGACTTCACGTTCATCTGCTCCATGTAGCTGTAGAGCGTGGACGCCGGGACTCGCTTCGACATGCCGTTAGGAGAGCGCTCCACCAGATAAATGATCATCTCCGTTCTGCACAAACACAAGAGGATATCAGTCAGAGTCTGACCAGCCTATAATTTCATGATGATCAAGTTTGTAATAGCTCTTAATTGCGGCGTCGTTCTGAAGGCGGTGTTCTCTGGAGTTCACGTTTGCCGGCCACATACAACAACTGCCTTTTAAACGAGACACAGCAAACAAGCCTCTCTCAAAACCACTTCACAGTTTATGACCAATAATAATCACAAGATCTGGGAAAGTTTCCCTGGAATAACTTAATTTTCTGTGCAGAAAGCGTTCGGTGCAGCACGAATCAGGAATTGGTGTTTTGTTTAATGACTGTATTTAAAATCAGTGTTTGAAGAAAGGCTGGAGGCGGAGATGAGTCTCACTGGTCATCGGGCAGCGCTCGCACTCCCTCCACGTTGACCGTCAGAGTCGGGTTTCCTCCCAGAACCTTATGCATCGATTCGACCAGCTGCTGCTGTTGACAGCGAACGTCTGCTTCCTTCTTATTGAGAGCCAGAGCCACTAAACCATCCTCATCCTTCACATCAGGAACACAGCTGTAGCCCACCGCCTGACACACAGAATCAACATATTAAACACATCTGGAAGTCTGAGGAACCAGCTGACCTCCAGGAAAAATGATCCGAACGCACTGCAACGTCAGAAACATTAGGACAACAGAGAGAGAGAGAGCTCAGGGAGTGAGTGAGTGAGTGAGTGAGTGAGTGAGTGTGTGAGTGTGTGTGTGTGTGTGTGTGTGTGTGTGTGTGTGTGTGTGTGTGTGTGTGTGTGTGTGTGTGAGAGAGAGAGCTCAGGGAGTGTGTGTGTGTGTGTGTGTGTGTGTGTGTGAGAGAGAGAGAGAGAGAGAGAGCTCAGGGAGTGAGTGAGTGAGTGTGTGTGTGTGTGTGTGTGTGTGAGAGAGAGAGCTCAGGGAGTGTGTGTGTGTGTGTGTGTGTGTGAGAGAGAGAGAGAGAGAGAGAGCTCAGGGAGTGTGTGTGTGTGTGTGTGTGTGTGTGTGTGTGTGTGTGAGAGAGAGAGCTCAGGGAGTGTGTGTGTGTGTGTGTGTGTGTGTGTGTGTGTGTGTGAGTGTGAGTGAGAGAGAGAGCTCAGGGAGTGAGTGAGTGAGTGTGTGTGTGTGTGTGAGAGAGAGAGAGAGAGAGCTCAGGGAGTGTGTGTGTGTGTGTGTGTGTGTGTGTGTGTGTGTGAGAGAGAGCTCAGGGAGTGTGTGTGTGTGTGTGAGAGAGAGCTCAGGGAGTGTGTGTGTGTGTGTGTGTGTGTGTGTGTGTGTGTGTGTGTGTGTGAGAGAGAGAGCTCAGGGAGTGTGTGTGTGTGTGTGTGTGTGTGTGTGTGTGTGTGTGTGTGTGTGTGAGAGAGAGCTCAGGGAGTGTGTGTGTGTGTGTGTGTGTGTGTGTGTGAGAGAGAGCTCAGGGAGTGTGAGTGTGTGTGTGTGTGTGTGTGTGTGTGTGAGAGAGCGCTCAGGGAGTGTGTGTGTGTGTGTGTGTGTGTGTGTGTGTGAGAGAGAGCTCAGGGAGTGTGTGTGTGTGTGTGTGTGTGTGTGAGAGAGAGCTCAGGGAGTGTGTGTGTGTGTGTGTGTGTGTGTGTGTGTGTGTGTGTGTGTGTGTGTGTGTGTGTGAGAGAGAGCTCAGGGTCAGACCTTGAAGCGGCAGAAGGGGTTCTCGGGGGTGAACTCCACCGGGGGTGTGCTGCTGCTGAAGTAACCCTTCCCTACGCCCCAGAAGGCCTGCAGCTGGTTCCATCGGGCCAGAATGGAGTCGCGCTCATCGCTGAGGACCGACGGAGCGGAGAGAGCGCTGGCCGTGTTGAAGAGCTGACTGGACTGAGACGCCTGCTGGTTAAACAGGCCTCCTGCAAACACACACACTCAGTATACACACACACACCTGGCTCGTTCTGAGCGTCTGTAGCTGAACATGCTGCGTCTTCTCTCTTAGTTTGATTCGTTCAGTTCTTTATAAACACTGCGATCACACTTGATCTGCACCAGAACAGCTGGTCTGAGATCGTCTGAATCAGGTGGTTTTGGCCTGACTGGAAATGAATTTACTATAATGGGATAATTCTCATAATTCATAATGGGAAATGTGTTACACACAACCACAGAACCGAACCAAGAGGAAATCAGTGTGTGTTTCAGGCGAGAGCAGGCTGGACTCAGACTCACCCGGCTGGTTCTGAGCAGGCTGGATCCCACCGAATCCTCCGAAGCCCATTCCAGCGCCGCCCAGAGCTCCACTCGAGCCCAGAGCCGACGAGAAACCAAAGCCCTTACTCTGAGTGTTTCCGAAGAGACTCGCACCTGCAGACAGCACTTCCTGTCAGACACACACACACACACACACTCACGCTCCCGACTGTCTGGATCAAAGCTGTACCTGTGTTTGACGGCGTGGAGAAGCTGAAGCCGGTGCCGCCGGCGGCGGAGGTGGTGGTGGAGCCGAACCCCCCGAATGCACCTGCAGCACACACACACACACACACACACACACACACACACACACACACACACACACACACACACACACACACACACGAGAGGAATACAGGACAATAAACAAAAATCAGCACACTGCCCCTGCTGCTCTCAGAAATGTGTTCAAATCACAAAGTTTCGACCCCAAGATCTTCGTCTGGCAAAACAAGTGAATCAGAAGATTTTATTTATTATCAACGTGATCTATCACACCTGATATAATCCATCAGCTAAAATGAAGAGAAAGAAGAAAAAAAAAGAAAACACCGGAGCACAATAACCAAAGTATGCACAGTATCAGGGTTAAATGTGGAATCTGATTTGAAACCTTTTCTGTGATCTGTGTGATATGATGCAGTTAGGCTGATGGATTATATCAGGTGTGACAGATCACGTTGATAATAAATAATCTCTTCTGATTCACTTGTTTTGCCAGACGAAGATCTTGGGGTCGAAACGTTGTGATTTGAATATTTCTGAGAGCAGCAGGGGCAGTGTGCTGCTTGTGTTTACGGAGTGTTTCACATGATCGAGCACCTGCACACAGATTCTGGATGTGCGCACATTACACTTTCTTAGGAATACAAGACAGACGTGGACACAGAACAGAGATGGACATGCTGAACATGCGTGATGGACAGAGCGGGTTTGATCACATGACCAGAGGTCACTGACACACACACACACACACACGAATGAGCACGTGATGTGAGCTGATCATGAGTGACATGACCTCTGACCTCTCGCACTCATCTACCTGCTCCACTGAGGCTACTGCCAAAACTGAGCACAGGGGCCGCGGGGCCCAAACCGAAGCCCCCAAAACTAACAGGCGCAGCGGGGCCACCGCTGGGGGCCAGAGAGCCAAATCCTGACGACACACACACACACACACACACACGGGCGAGAGTTAGAAACACCTGCAGTGTGTTAGAGACACTGGAGACTCACTGCACGCACACACACACACACACACACACACACACTCTCAGGGGCGAGAGTAAGAAACACCTGCAGACTCACCCACCCACACACAGACTCTCTCTCTCACACACACACACACTCTCACATACACACACACTCACCCGTGCCGCCCGACCCGAAGCCGAAGCCCGTGGGTGCAGATGTCGTGGTCGCAGCTCCGAAGCCTGTGCCAGAAAGACCTGTAACCGTGACAACAGCTGGTGAGCGCCTGTAACCGTGACAACAGCTGGTGAGCGCCTGTAACCGTGACAACAGCTGGTGAGCGCCTGTAACCGTGACAACAGCTGGTGTGCCCCTGTAACCGTGACAACAGCTCACCATGACAACAGCTGGTGAGCGCCTGTAACCGTGACAACCATCTCAGTATAAAGCTGAGCACCTGAAGGAATTCTGGGAAAGCCTAACTGTCGCTAAGCACATGCATGTGACGGAGGTGATTAGGGCGTGGCCTAATGCTTAGAGAGTGGACACAAAGGTCGCGGGTTCGAGTCTCGGAACAGGTGAGGAGTGAATGACCAGTGCTGTCATAAAAACACCACAGATTTATTCAAACATAACTTAACATTGAGGAACACTAAAAAATGATAATGAATATGTTATATGGTGCATATATTTAGAAAAATGCTCCTCTGTAGAGTTTTTCTGAGGTAAGTGTGACGTTAGTTATATATTCTCGACAAGCTGTTCCACTGACATCTCTGGGCAGCTGAAACACTGACTGTGTTCACATCACACAGAATCCTGAGTCTGGTAAACCGCACGTACCTTCGGTTATCAAACTGTTATTAAAGCGCTGATCGGGTCACTCACACTAAACTGCGCCACAACAGAACTTACTGTTTGAATATTGTAAGAAAACGGGCATAATTTGAAATCTGAGACTTTGTTTCATATAAAAAGCATCAAAGCACATTTAAGAATCGAAATCGTTTCTTAAAATTAAAATGCAGTACTCGATCTGTTTAGGCAGCCCTGGTAATGAAGTCATGAACACGAGTGAAGAGGTCGGTGTTACCGGAGACCGGCGCCGTGGGCCGCTGAAGCACCGAAGCCAAGCCAGGAGGATGAGGATGATTTACATGAGAAGCTCCTGACTTCTTCTTCATCATCATCATCATCATCATTAACAACAACAACAAACACACGTCAAGTGAAGAGACACGCGCCAGAGCCGCCGCTGCGATCACTCACAGCGAATCTACTTCTGACTGACTCCTCATGTGTATTCATATATTTTACAGCTTTTTATATGAAACTGAATGATTAACAGAGTTAATTTGAACTCACTCGCGCTGTTGGCCGCGCCGCCGAAGTTGAACGCCATGTTTCCGGTCCCGCCACTATACAGTCCGACCGGAAACAGAATCCATCAACAAGTGGTTCCTCCGCGCGTCACACGCACACGCTCCCTGCCACCGCAGGACGAGCTAAACACAGCTCTCCGTGACTTGATGTTTGCGTTTGTTTTTGTTCTAGTAAAGAGCACTGATGATGACAAGCTAACAGCACCTCAGTCAACTCATTACAACAGCTGTCAGAGTTTCCATTCTTGAACTGCGCTGCGTCTCTCAGCACTCTACGCGGACTCCAGGTATCCGCTACAGGTGTACCTGTTCTCGGTGTGACGTCACCGGGCGCTGTCCACGAGGGTGGTGCTGAACCGGCTGATATCGATGGCTCGAGGATCGATTAATAATCACTCTGTGCAGCGGCTGCGTCCGCTTCTGTACCTCTGTGCGAGTGAAACCTCAGGATTCATAAAACAGTAGGCGAGAAGTTCCCGGATGTCCTACTGCTTCTGCCCGGATCCTTCAGTGCTCATCGACACTCTTCTATCCCAGAAGCCCACGCGAGATCAATACGTCACGCGCATGTGTTGAGCTACTGCAGAGTAATCTGCTGAAGCTGTAAAGACGCTAGACAGTAACGTTACAGTATGGTTATGATTTTGCTGTAAAAACACGTTTTATGAACACACACGTCTCAGAGTCCCTTTACACAAACCATACATCTTAAAGACGATTACTAAATGTTTATTTAATATGAGACAGGAAAACTTTCTGAAAGAACTGCAGAAGAGCCGATCACAGCATGATCAGATCTGAGAGGTGTGTGTTATTACAGTATTATTACAGTAGACTTCACCGTCAACACTGCTTCAGATGAATGTGTGTCATGTACACAAATCTACATGGAGTAACTACACGTAAGTTATCTATTTCATTAGTATTGTTGATAAATTGAAGAACATTTGTGTCGGAGTTAACACAGGAGCATCTAACTCGACATGTAAATACAGTATTGATCAGATAAATCACGTCTGATGTTACACGCGTGCGTTTCATCAAAGCCTCTCAGTGAGTGCACTCATGAAATTAATTAACATTTTAAGTTCTAGTTTATTTTAATTGTAATTTCAAACAGAGCTGTTACAGCACTTTTCTGAGTCTTGATTGCTGTACATCTGATGCACAGCTTTAGTGGTGAACACGTGACTGGTGTTTGTGGAAAATAAAGAAGAAAAACTTAAACCCCTTTTTCATGTGTTGTTGACTTGTTTATTTATTGTCATGGTTACTTTTATTTACATTTTACTCATTTATTAATGTTTCCTGTTGTTGTCAGTAAATAAAATGTATTTGTTTCATTAACATATGCATTAATTCATTGCTTGACTGGAAACAGATGTATTGAGCTTGGCTGGATTTGTCTCGTGTGTCGTCATGCATAGTTTGGCACGAGACAAAAATTACATTGTGCTGCTTTTACTAAAAAATATAATTATTGGTCAGCATTTATCATTATTATTGTTCATAAGTGTTGGGCTACCACTGCTTTCTGAGGTAATCTTAATTTCTAAACAGTAATACTCAGATTTTCTGAGTGTAATATCAGCAGTCTTCTCCAGAGACGAGATCTTCTGTGCAGATGTCACAAACATGGAGGATAACTGTGCACCTGTCGCTCTTATTTTCCTTTTATTATTATTTATTGCTATTACTGCAGAACATACAAGCTCAGGGAAAGATGGTAGTATCTTTTCTAGCACTTTAGATGCGGTTGCTCCTTTACGCTTAAGGAAGATTAAGGATAATAGTCCAACACCGTGGTATAATGAGCACACTCGCGCCCTAAAGAGAGCAGCCTGGAAAATGGAGCGCAGCTGGAGGAAAACTAAATTAGAGGTATTTCGTTTAGCTTGGCGGGAAAGTACCCTATCCTACAGAAAAGCATTAAAAACTGCTAGATCTGATTACTTTTCATCTCTTCTAGAAGAAAACAAACATAACCCTCGGTATTTATTCAATACAGTGACTAAATTAACGAAAAATAAAGCATCAACAGGTGTTGGCATTTCCCAAGAGCATAGCAGTAATGACTTTATGAACTACTTTACTTCCAAGATCGATACTATCAGAGATAAAATTGTATCCTTGCAGCCGTCAGCTACAGTATCGCATCAGATAGCACACTATAGATCCCCTGAGGAACAATTCCGTTCATTCTCTACTGTAGGAGAGGAAGAATTGTATAAACTTGTTAAATCATCTAAACCAACAACATGTATGTTAGACCCGATTCCATCGAAACTACTAAAAGAGCTGCTTCCAGAAGTCATAGATCCTCTTTTGGCTATTATTAATTCATCATTGTCATTAGGATATGTCCCCAAAACCTTCAAATTGGCTGTTATTAAGCCTCTCATTAAAAAACCACAACTTGACCCCAAAGACCTAGTTAATTACAGACCGATCTCAAATCTCCCTTTTCTGTCAAAGATACTAGAAAAGGTAGTATCCTCACAATTATATTCCTTCCTAGAGAAAAATGATATCTGTGAGGAATTCCAGTCAGGATTTAGATCATATCATAGTACTGAGACTGCTCTCATTAGAGTTACAAATGACCTGCTTCTATCATCTGATCGTGGTTGTATCTCTTTATTAGTTCTACTGGATCTTAGCGCTGCGTTCGACACTATCGACCACGACATTCTTTTGAATAGACTACAAAACTTTGTTGGCATTAGTGGAAGTGCCTTAGCATGGTTCAAATCATACTTATCTGACCGCCATCACTTCGTAGCAGTGAATGAAGAGGTATCATATCGATCACAAGTACAGTATGGAGTACCTCAAGGCTCAGTACTAGGGCCGTTACTTTTCACGCTTTACATGTTACCCTTACATATTATCAGGAGACATGGTGTTAGCTTTCACTGTTATGCTGATGATACTCAGCTCTATATTTCTTCGCGGCCCGGTGAAACACACCAAATTGAGAAACTAACGGAATGCATAGTCGATATAAAAAACTGGATGACGAGTAATTTTTTACTGCTAAATTCTGAAAAAACAGAGGTGTTAGTTATCGGACCTAAAAACCCCACATGTGTAAAGCCTAGAACATTATCTAACACTTGATGGCTGCTCTGTCAATTCTTCTTCATCAGTCAGGAACCTAGGTGTGCTGTTCGATAGCAATCTTTCATTTGAAAGCCATGTTTCTAGCATCTGTAAAACTGTGTTTTTTCATCTCAAAAACATATCTAAATTGCGACCTATGCTCTCAACGTCAAATGCAGAAATGTTAGTTCATGCGTTTATGACCTCAAGGTTAGACTATTGTAATGCTTTATTGGGTGGTTGTTCTGCACGCTTGATCAACAAACTACAGTTGGTCCAAAATGCAGCAGCTAGAGTCCTTACTAGAACCAGGAAATATGATCATATTAGCCCGGTTCTGTCAACACTGCACTGGCTCCCTATCAAACATCGGATAGATTTTAAAATCTTGTTAATTACTTATAAAGCCCTGAATGGCTTAGCTCCTCAGTACTTGAGCGAGCTCTTATCGCATTATAGTCCTCCACGTCCGCTGCGTACTCAAAACTCTGGCCGTTTGATAATACCTAGAATATCAAAATCGACTGCGGGCGGCAGATCCTTTTCCTATTTAGCACCCAAACTCTGGAACAGTCTACCTAACACTGTTCGGGAGGCAGACACACTCTGTCAGTTTAAATCTAGATTAAAGACCCATCTCTTTACCCTGGCGTACACATAACACACTAATACGCTTCTATTATTCAAATCCGTTAAAGGATTGTTAGGCTGCATTAATTAGATCAACCGGAACCGGGAACACTTCCCACAACACACGGTGTACTCGTTACATCGTAAGTAGAATGGCATCTACGCTAATATTTGTCTGTTTCTTTCCTATGATCAGATGGTGGATCAGCACCAAGAGATGATGTCTGCAGCCCTGATCATCAGCGGAGACCAGGACACCCAGATGACCCCCAGAGACCTCGATTAAAATACATTAAAACTAAAAAATATAACTAAAAATATAATAAAATACCTAACTACATAATACTACTATCGTTAGAACCTGAAACTTCTGAACTGTGGGTGTCGTCTGGTCAGAGGAGAACTGGCCCCCGACTGAGTCTGGTTTCTCCCAAGGTTTTTTTCTCCATTCTGTCTCAGAGGGAGTTTTGGTTCCTTGCCGCTGTCGCCTCTGGCTTGCTCAGTTGGGGACACCTAATTTCTAGCGATTATCGCCGATTTGATTGCTCATATACTATTTAAACTAAACTGAGCTGGACAATGACATCTCTGAATTCAATAATGAAATGCCTTTGACTGAAAATTGAATGTTTAATCGTATCTTTATATATTACTGACACTCTGTCCTCCAATTTGATACTGTTAAGTGCTTTGACACAATCTGTATTGGTAAAAGCGCTATATAAATAAAGGTGACTTATGACTTATGACTTATGACTCCCTGGATCTTGTGTTCTGCAGTGAGGACCATCCAAAAAAAGAATTTTTCTTATTTCTTTCATGAGATATTGAAAGTCAAATAAGATTGATATGAAAAATTTCCTTTGAACACCTTAATTTTTCTTACGTTTTATTAAAGAGAGAAAATGCTGACGTTATTGTAAGCCTACCAGATATGGTGCTGCCAACTCAAAATCTGATTGGTTAAAGCAGGGGTGTCAGTTCCTGGAGGGCCGTAGCCCTGCAGAGTTTAGATCCAACCCTGCTCCAACACCCAAACCATGTAGTCTTCAATTGAGCCTGAAGGACTTGATTAGCTGGATCGGGTGTGTTTAATTAGGGTTGGAGCTAAACTCTGAAGGGCTGTGGCCCTCCAGGAACTGAGTTTGACACCCCTGGGTTAAAGCAACGGTTTCATTGCCTTTTATTGTAAGCTACAGACACCTGCACTGTTGATTTTTAGGCAGATTTCTCTGACCCTGGCAACACGATGGCTGAAATATGATTGGATAAACATACACTAAGAGAAGCAGCGCAACCAAGAGAAAAGCTATAAAATGAAGAAAATAGAGTATTGTAAATAATTTAATACACATTAATGGAAAAATTTATTAAAACTAAATCAGTAATTCTGATAGTGCTTAGGCCAGTAGAGAAGGTTTTTGCTGGCCCTTACTATTTAAAAAAATTAATGTATATTGAATTTTAATGACTATATCGCTATAAAATAAATATTTATTGTTAACGTTACATGTGTATTTCTTGAATTAAAGTGTGTAAATTGTTTTATTTATCAAAACTAACCATTTAAATATATGTCATTGACATTTTGTGTTACGTATGAGTAAGTGGAAAATAATAAAGCCTGTGGACCAATCGCAGACAAATGGTTCAAAAAGTCCACTCTGTGCTGCTCCGTACAGTTACAGCAGGTTCTAACGAAGATGAGCTCCGTATCTTTAATTTAATACAAAGATTTAACGTTGCTGCTGATAATGCCATTGGAAGTTTGAGAAATGAAAGTAGTGTCCCGTAGTTGACAGGTATGTGGGAACTTAGTACATTTGGTCTAACTAAAAAAGTGGTTATAAGCTTTATTTCTGAGGTGTGTTAATTGCATACAGTTAATTCGGTTTTCTGTATTTTTCGAGGGTACAATTCACTGTTTTGTTCTTGCGTGTCATAACTTGATTATTTCAGAAGTTCTAAAAAAAAAAAAAAAATCCTGCGCTACAACATTTTCTGATGTTTTGTTATGGAGATATGACCCACAGAACATAAGTAGCTGACCAATCAAATGTACCGACAAAGCATGATGGGCGTGTCATAGCTTGATTATTTAAAAAGTTCTCAAAAATGTAATACAGGATTTCGTTAGACAATGAATTTATCTTGCCTTCTCCGTGCTTTTTTTTTGTTTTGTTTACAGTTGTTTACAAAATTCCTCAACGCCATAACTCTACTGCATGTGTTTTGAAATGCCGCCTCTTTCTAGGTTGTAATACAACGTCATTATCATGTGACTACCCAGATAGCAAACTGACATAGAATCAACGTCGATTTTTGGTTGTAACGGTCAGTATCGATCGTCAATCAAATTTTGATGTTGAATCAACGTTCATTATTTGGTCGGTACATCAGAACGTTATTACGTCGAAAATGAAACATCGATTCAACGTCGAAACCACGTTGGCTTATCAACCGACACAGCCGACGCATCTGATCGAAATCATAACGTCTGATACAGGTTGAAAATTGGTCAGAGGAATCGGAGATCTGCGCCTGCTCTCTCACAGAGGGGAACAGGCCTGTAACTGGTAACTAAAATTGATTTTTATACATTATTCCGTCTGTCTCTAAATATTACCGGAAGATGAAAGTTTTAAAAACAATGAATGACAAAACAGTTTAACTCGTGCTTGTCGAATGTTTTTTTTTTTTTTTTCTGTAGACATTTTTTACACCGCTGGCATATATAAGTTATAAAAAAAAACATTTCCCCCTTATTTTTCTTCATTACACCTCTTGTTTGGTTTTATTTCATATAATTGCACATTAAAAATAATTTACTTTGTTATGCAGACGCAAAACGTGAAACTGCAGTCTTATTCGCAGCTCTAGGCTATTTATAGCATTTATATAAATATTTGTAAGATATAATCAGCATATTTTCTTAACCTGTTTTATATCTTAATTATTTAATCCATGAATTAAAACATTTTTTTATAACGACATAATCTTGATCAACAACAATGATATAGCGGCATCGGTCCATTATCATTTGTAAACTCAAATAGCTTCAGTCATAACTTTAAGTTATAACTGCATCTGTCTCGGGTGTATAAATGTGTTCTAGTAGGTCTACTGGCCCATATTCAGATGTTTGTGCGGAGTGTGGAATGCATGACGGGGCGGCCGCGAGATCACTTGCATTTTTTTCCCCTGATAACGAAACAACATCAGTTCGAAACTCATAATAGGCCCAACTCATATTAATAAATAATTAAAATTAGGCAACTACTTTTTTACCGACATTCATAATCATTTGGCGACCTTTTCCTGTGCTTTGTGGCAAACTTTATGCGTGTGCTTGAGAGCGGAATTAAGGTTTAGTGTGGATTATAAACTTTGGATAAACATGCGATTAGGCGTAGTCTTAAATGAACGACTAGTTAAATAGTTGGGGGCAGCTCTATTAAATCACCCGTCTCCGCTCTTAGAACTGTCAAGTCCATAACGGGGAGATCTCACACACACACACACACACACACACACACACACACACACACACACACACACACACACACACACACACACACACACACACACACACACACACACACAATCACACAATCACACAATAATTAAAAAAAAGTTATGAATAGACAACCTTTCTACATCCGGCAGATATTGCTGCTTATGGCGTGTGCACTGCAAATCGTACAAAATATGTTATCTCCCCAAAAACTCGTATATAAATAAATAATATAAAACACGTTTATAGACTGATTCTTTTTTGAAGTCTGTACTCTATTTTCGGAAATTTAGAAAAAATATAAAGAGATGGTTCAACACAGGTCTAATGAATAGCCTATTTCTATGAGAATTTATGTTTTGACTGCGAATGTCACGTCAAAGCTGGAATTGCTCTAATGTGATGCTGGTCTTTGAAATACAGGTACTTGCTTTTTTGTCCAAAGTTGTGATGCAAGTTTTTGAAACACTGCAAAAAAGAAAAAGAAAAAAAAAAAAGCACAATTTCAACTGCTATTTTTTTTTTTTTTTTTTTTTTGTTATTTATTTATTATAAAGAATCTAGTTAGGTGTGTTAATCTGGCCCTCTTAAATGCCCAAGTTTCTCTTGGACCCTTAGGGAAATTAATTGCCCACCCCTGGTCTACATGCAAGCAGGCTTTCTAATAAAATAAGGTGGTTGAGTGTTCATTAAAAATAAATATATATAAAAGTGCTGCTTTATCCGACAATAACGTGCAGGGTGTCATAAAATAAATAATTAAATTAAATGTATGATTTAATTAGATTTAAGTTATTTATTTATGTAATGTTCTAATTTTATATGATTATTTATGTAAATTCTGCGTGACTATGACGTATTTTAATGCGTGCGTGCTTGAACGTTCGAGCCGCGTTCAAACGCTGGAGCGGAGGGAGTTGCCATGGAAACGGAGCGGCAACACAACGACTGACAAGCAGGAAGCTCCGTTTCTCGCTGCTGTTTTTACTGTTTTCGGTAAGTTTAGTCCCTAAAATCTCACAAATATTAAATACAGCTATTCCTGACACCTCTCTTGCTTGTATTTGACTCGTTTCTGGTGAAATTAGTTCATAGAAATGGTTTAGTGTCTTCGAACAAGTCCGTTTGCATCTAGCCGTTTTCAGAGGACATGACTTTAACGTTAGGCTAACTCCATAGACTGAGCTCTTTTTGAATGTTTGGGATTTTATTCACATCTTTATGTGTAGATGAGAGGTTTTGACAGTTCTGTAAAAGTTTTGCTGGTAATTTTTCAGTGGGTGATTGGAAATAGGCTCATTTATTTAACCTAAACATATAGCCTACACTGTACCGTTAATCGGTGAAGTCACTTACATCAGCGGGACAATTAACTGAACCTAGTTCAAATGTTTTTTGATCTCTCATGGTAAACAAATATTGATAAAAAAAAAAAAAAACTGTTCTGTGATTTCAGAAGAAAAACAAAAGCACGGGATGATGGGAGGCTCCAAGATTTCACAATTTCTGAAAGGAGCCGCAGACGGAGAAGTAAGGAACACAGTTGAAGCTATTTAAAATATTAAGAGGGCTTTGACATCCACGAGTAAGATGTCAAAGCCCTAAGTAACGTGTGACATAAGTAAACATAGAAGCAAATTATGTTATGTTAAAAGAATGTTTTCTGTATATTCTTCTTTCTCTTTTCTACATTTCACCTGCTCTAGCTTGGTTCCTTGTAATAAACCTGGCTGGCATTGTATAGTAAATATTGTTGGCTCTGTGACAAATTGCTTGTTATGTTCCTACATTCTTCCATGTTGATGGCCTGCACCCCAGACAGAGCGGACCTCCTGTCGGACAACATCTCCCAGGCACAATGAACAATATGGTTGGTAAGTTAACCTCAAACATGCACTAATGTTCAAAATTCAGTAAAATACTTTGTTTTTGAAAAGAAGTCTGTTATGCTCACCAAGCCTGAATTTATTAAAAAATTCAGATAAAAAAAACAGTAGTATTACAATTTAAAATATCTGTTCTCTGTGTGAATATATTGTAAAATGTAATTTATTCCTGTGATCAAAGCTGAATTTTCAGCATCGTTACTCCAGTCACATGATCTTTCAGAAATCATTCTAATATGCTGATTTGCTGCTCAAGAAACATTTCTGATTATTATCAATGTTGAAAATAGTTGTGCTGCACAATATTTTTGTGTTTTTTTTCAGGATTCTTAGATGAATAGAAATTTCAAAAGAACTGCATTAGTTGAAACAAAAAACTTTACACTCATTTTTTATTAAATTTAATGCATCCTTGCTGAATAAAAATAAGAATTTCCTTAAAAACAATCCTGATAAAAATAAATAAACAAACTTTACACTGTTAAAACATTCACACAAAAATACAACTCAGCACAGGTTACATTCATATTTGGGTCATTCTACAGAAACATCCACTTTTGGTATGGCAAGATGTCTTAAAATGTATTTCTTTTTTTAACATTTAAACTTAGACCACATTATTAGATTACCTTTTTACATTATGAATACACATAAATGACAGCTTAATGATTTTTAAAATATTTTTGTAGATTTATTTAAAGACCACATCTAAAAAAAAAAAAAAAAGAAATTGTCACTGGTGTTACCTTCTTTGTCAATTTTAGTGGTTTTATGAAATATTATTTCTCAATTTATTTCAGCACATGTAGTCAGTTACAGAAAAACAATGATAATGCAACAAATAAGGAGATTATGTTTTATTTATTTTAATCAGGTTTGTTAAAAGTGTGATAAAAGAATGATGTTAGTACATTTGCGCAACCATGTATTTGTTATAACAATGAAAATATTTTTGGGGGAAACAAGTGATGCAATTATAAACAAGTAATGATGCAATCCTTTAAATCTTAACTCTTGAGTGAAGCAGAATTCAATGGATGTAAAATTGTTATCGTGCCACGTGTGACATTTTATGTAATGTGACAGAAAAAAAACACGGTAACACCAGTGACACAATGAATCACCAGTGACATACATTAGACCAAAGATACTTATTCTTCAACTATAATTAATAGATGAGACTAAATTGTTACATTTGGCAATTAGTGAAAGCAGTTAGTAAAAGAACATAAACAAACTGATCTTCACTGGTGTAACCCATAAAGAAGGTGACACCAGTGACAGTTTTCATGAAAAATGCATTTAGCAAAATGTCTGCTGCAAGATATCAAACCACATGTTGTCAATCATGGTATACTCACTAAATTAAGTAGTTTAATCCATTTGTATTCCATTTTTTTGAGTATTCTCAAAATAAAGCACTTTCCCTCTGTACATGGCTGTGGGGACGAGCAGTTTTGTGGTGCTTGGAATTCTTTATAATTAATTAAAAACAAATATTGCCACATTGATGGCTCAAGAAGGTTTAATTGATCAAATAACATATTGTTTCAATTTAAAATATATAAAACAAGTTGTAACCCTAAAGTATTTTTCAAGTGTTATATTTCTGTAAAGGCTAGGGACAGAAAAATGGAC
This sequence comes from Acrossocheilus fasciatus, assembly GCA_036784905.1. Taxonomy (NCBI): domain Eukaryota; kingdom Metazoa; phylum Chordata; class Actinopteri; order Cypriniformes; family Cyprinidae; genus Acrossocheilus; species Acrossocheilus fasciatus. Next base: position 111,204 of record CM071958.1, read on the forward strand.
ATTTCTATAGAATGACCCGTTTATCAGAAATGCTTCTTTGGTAAAGTCAGCATATTACACCGTGTCCTAACTACACGCGACGCGACAAGATTCCAGCGACAAGCAATTTGGGTGTCCACACCAGACACGACGCGACACCGCGACGCGACAGAATCAATCAAATATCACAGCCAATCAGAAGCATGTGTGGGCTCTCTCTGGAAGCGCACTGCTCTTGCAACGAAATGGATACATTTATAATCTAATTCATAAATTTTAAAGCTTTTTAACATCATAAATGTACATACTGAGTGACTGATAACATCTTTGTTATGGAGTACACTCGTTGGTTCGTAGTGAGTTCAAGTTTTAACGGTCATCTTTGATTTAATTTATTTTTCAAGATCTGAGGTAAACTATCTGTTGTTGTTTTTAGTATGGCTATAGGGTCACGTAATATGATATTTAAACTCATATTAGACACGTTTAACTTTGAATAAAGCATATAATCACCTGAGATTATCTACTGTCATATAGTTTGTATGTTGTTGTTCCAGCCGCGACGTCGCGGAAATAGAAACCGTTTCTAAATTAGAAATTTCGCGTGTCGCCGTCGCGTCTAGTTAGGACAAAAACTCTGATTAACATGGAAAAGATGCCTTTTATCGCGCGTCGCGTCGCGTGTAGTTAGGACACGGTGTTAGAATGATTTCTGAAAGATCATGTGACACTGAAGACTGGAGTAATGATGCTGAAAATTCAGCTTTGATCACAGCAATCAATTAACATTCACACAAAACATCTCATAACCGTGCAATTCAGTTATATTTGATTAAATAAATAATCTTTTGTCTGAAATAATATGAACAGCAGCTATTCTAATCTTTTTCCTTTTGCTTTCCTGTTTCTATCTGGGGATGTCCATCCCAAGGTTACTAGAGATTACACCAGTTCCAGTTTGGATCCAGCCTCGTGTTTGAAGACTTCAGAAGACGCCAGCACTCACAAAGACTTCAGATGATGGCAACTAGATGAACATACAAAGCTGCCAAATAATCCTTATATTGTAATCATTGCCCTAAAAGGTAAGTTTGCAGATTTTCAACCAGCTTTGTATTGTTACAGTGATGGCAATAAATGTAAATGAACAAGGTTTACCTGTTCTCTGAATTACTTGTATAGAGATTTCACCATTTGTGACCTGTGCTGGCAAAATGAGCAACTTTTCAAATAATTGTCACTTTTTTGAAGTACATTCTCCAATAAAAGACTTTCAAAATGATATATGAGTTGTTAGAATCGGACAAAAAATGACTGCGCTACACCCGTTTGAAGTCGATAAAGTCAGCAAAGACCATTTTGAGAAAAACTGATTTAAAGTTTTCTGAAGGTTCCAAAGCAAAATCACCAACATTAATTCTTTCTTAATAATCATTACTAGATTAATAATCACAATATAGCTATTTTTTATTTTATCTTTGTTGTTATTAATATGAACCAATAAAAAAAAATATATATATATATATATATTAGTGATGCGCGGATGAGCTAAAACGTCACCCGAATCCGCCGCTTCAAATAAATTATCCACCCGCCAACCGCCCGCACCTATATTTTTGTCTGATTTTGATAACCGCACCCGATCGTCACATTCAGTGTTCATACGGTCATGAAAAACCTGGAAAAGTCATGGAATTTTAAAACAGCAATTTCCAGGCCTGTAAAGTTTTGGAAAAATAAATAAACCCAGAAAGTTTTTATGCTTAATCAGGTCCTGAATTTCGGTTGGGATTGCGCATATATTCCCGCAGTTTTCGACTTTAAAATGAGGGAAATTCCTGCAAAACATTTATTCAATATAGCGTGTAGGTTATGTAGCGGCGAGTTCGTTTTTTCAAAAGGGCATAAATTTGAAAGTACACCCCAAAGAGAGAGGGTTACCTCACCCCCAGAAGGGCAGACAAACTCTAGCCCTCCAAGACCCCCGACTACGCCACCCCGGAGGCAAATTTACCGGGGAAAATCGCCTGATAAAATTAGCTTTAAAGCACACAGGTTCGGTTGCGGCTGAGATAAGACCAGAGGCAAATAGAATACAAGAGTACAGTTTTTATTTGGACATCATTAGCAAAATGTAGATATATGAATCAAATACACATTACCACCCATACACACTTCAACCTCCACTCCAGGGCTGGGGACTACTTGCTCATTCCCTAAAAATGACACAGCAAACACTCGTGCACTCACACTTCAGACCACAAAAGTGAAACACTGCAATCGGAAGAAACCACCACCGAGAGGGAAAGACTCGTCCACACGGACACGAATCCTGATCACCCCAACCACTGGAGAGGAAGCAGAATTATACATTAAACATCCAATCAAATATACACACACTCACATTATAAAACTGAGTACTCCATGCATTAAGAGCAATTACACACACATATGGTCACCATCCACTAATCAATCAGTACTGGAAACAGGGAATACAAGAAAATAGTAGACAAATATAAACAAACAAAAACCCATTCAGTTAACAACCAATTCACAGAAATTTGGTTGACAACAAGATAAATAAAAAAAAACAAATCTACGAAAAAAAACTAAGTTTGTAAAGCAATGGACTCAAACAAAACAAAACACAATAAGCAAAAGAATTCAAATTATATAACGTTATACCACTAAAAAAGAACCAGATCAAAATAATGACTGCTGGATGGTTGAATCACTTGATCCCCCTAAGCGAGAGCAACGGAGGCCATCGTAGCGGATCCGCAGCACGCTCGACCACCAGACAGCCGATACAAACGTCCAGCGTGAGACGAGGGTCCGTAACGTGACGGTATGCGGCCCTACTGAGCAACAATCAGTGGTATAACAGTCGGCATAGGCGAGGACAGCCACAAAAGCTCCGTCAAGAAACCCACTGCAATGTTTCTCCCCCGGTCTGTAACGGTTTAAATGGCTTGCAAGGCACAGGACATTCAAATTCCAGGACGCAAAAGCAATCGGGTACCACATGCACTGCACCGCAGACTTCCTCAGTCCACACAAACAAACACTCCCGTGACACACCGGAAATAGATGACGTCACCCGTAACGATGAGACGCACATTCCTACCACATCTACGGCGGTCTTTATAGGCCACGTAAAATAAGGCACGCCCCAAAGAGATATTATCATCATGGGCTACAATCTACCCCCCCTTTTATCATCGTCGTCCCGACGAGAATCCAAACTTCTAAGGTTATCATCCAATACAAATCTAACACCAAGGCCTAAATAGGACACTAATAGAGTTGGATGCTGACGCACAAGGACTACTATGTCCCGCCTCCCTTCCTACTGCTCGCGGCAAATGATACACATTTGAGTGAGATCCGGCCCCGACTCGTCCAGTTCTACGCAAAGTTACCTCAGGCTGGCTAAGCGGACCTCGTGCTGTAGGTTCTGATACCGGCAAGGAACCTATACCACCACCTGCCTCAATCTCCACTGGCTCCACCACTCTAGGAACAGAAACATCTAATGGCCCCGGAAGGGAAGCACTCAAAGCATCCCCCTGGACTATGGTCGGAATGTCTGGCACCACATACACCAAGTCTCCTTCCATTGGCTCCTCCTCAATTGTCACCCTCACTCGCGATTCGTCCTGAACCTCGGGACGCTGGAGTGCCAACCCTACCCGGGCTCTAGGTTTCAAAGAGGACCGGTGGACGTGGCGTACCTTCTCCCGATCGTGCTCTGGAGCTATGGTATACACCGACCCACCAACTGGTGGGGCCTTAACAACCTGGTATACAGTTGAACTCCACAGGTCCTGTATCTTATGACGACCCCGGACACCATGATCACGCAGGTAAACCAACTGACCCTCATACAGCGGCAGTTCCTTAACCCGTTGATCATGTTTGACCTTGCGTCGTCTGGCAGCCACCTGAAGCCTATCTCGTGCACCTTCAAAGGCAACCCTTAAACGTGCCTGGTGCTCCTCAATCCACTGATGCACTCGCCCTGCAACGGGCTCTTGTACCCTACCGAGTAGAAAGTCAATGGGCAACCTGGGCTCCTGACCAAACATGAGAAAGTATGGGGACTCTCCCGTAGCTTGATGCGGAGTAGTATTATAACAAAACAAAACTTGCAATAAACAGGATGCCCAATCCCTCTTTCTCTCAGGGGACAAAGTTCGCAGCAAGTTGTGTAAGGTTCGATTGAACCTCTCACATTGACCGTTACCGGCTGGATGGTAAGGGGTGCTGTGAGACTTACCCACCTGGTAGAGGCTACACAACTGCTGTAATAACTGGGATTCGAAGCTGCGGCCCTGGTCGGAATGAATCCGGCCAGGGACCCCAAACCTGAAAAACCACTCATTCACTAAAACACGGGCAACAGTCTCAGCCTGCTGGTCTTTAGTGGGCACCGCTACAGTGAACTTACTGAACACGTCCGTCATCACCATCACATTCTCTTGTCCCGAACGAGAAGGCTCTAAGAGGGTAAAATCAATAGCCACGATCTCGTTCGGCCGAGAAGCCAGCAGGTGTCCCATATAACTTCGTGCAATTGGTGCTGCATCCTTGGCCAGTTGGCACCGCTCACACTCCCGCACCCAACGAACTACATCGGCCGACATACCGGGCCAATAGCACCGCTGTCGCACCAGCTCGAGGGTGCGCTCTGCCCCTTGGTGACCATGGTGCTGATGTAACTGAGTCAGCACCTCCGATTGCAGTGACGCTGGTAACACCAGCTGGAAGATTGCCTCTCCTCCATCAGGACGGAATATCTTACGATGCAGTAGGCCCTCCTGCTCCATCAATCGGTCCCATTGACGAAGCAGCGTCGTCACCGGTTTAGGTAACTGACGCCACTCTCTGGGCTCTGGACATTGCCCTTGCTGCCAGAACTTTCTCACTTCCCCTACAACCGGGTCTGCCCCCTGCAAAGCAATGAGATCTGGTATAGAACGACTAAGCCACGCCTGTATAGCCCTCTGTGCTATGACTACCCCCGAGTCCAAGACTGAAACTCGTCTTAACAACTCTGGAACCACTGATCCCAACGAGTAGTTACCCTCTCCTTCAAGCCTTACCGCATGCAGCCGGGAGAGTGCGTCAGCATTCTGATTGTTCTTACCTGACCTATACTGGATCTCAAAATCGAATGCTGCCAACTCAGCGGCCCACCTTTGCTCGGTAGCCCCGAGCTTAGCTGTCGCCAGGTGACTGAGCGGGTTGTTATCAGTACGTACCAGGCACTTGTGGCCAAGCAAGTACTCTCTGAATTTTTCGCCCATGGCCCACTTAAGAGCCAAAAACTCCAGCCGCATAGAACTATATGTAGCGGTATTGCGCTCAGACGGCCTGAGGCTTCTGCTCGCATAAGCAACAGGCCTAATCTTACCGTCAATTTCCTGTGAGAGTACCGCTCCCAGTCCACCGTGACTGGCATCGATCTCTAAGATAAAGGGCCGGGTAAAATCCGCATAAGCCAACACTGGCGCTGTGGTGAGAACCCGTTTCAAAACTTGAAACGCTTCCTCGCACTGCTCTGACCACACCACAGTTATTTCCTGACCCCGCTTGCTAGACTTACCACCCGTTAACATAGCCACTACCTTATGTAATGGGGCTGCCAACTTGGCAAACCCTTCCACAAAGCGTCTATAATAGCTGACAAAACCCAAAAAGGTTCGCAGCTCTGACACTGTCGTGGGACGAGGCCACTGTGCTACAGCCTCGATCTTCTTCGGGTCTGTTGCCACCCCACGAGAGGAAATAACATGCCCCAAATAACTCACCTCCTCTTGAAAGAACGCACATTTCTCCAGTTTTACCTTAAGTCCCTCCGTTTTCAAACGGCCCAACACTACCCTAAGTCGCTGCAGATGTTGCTGCACGGACGATGAGAATACAATAATGTCGTCGAGGTATAACAAGACAGACTGGTGTCTTTGGTCGCCAAAAAGTCGTTCCATCAACCGCTGGAACGTACTAGGCGCATTGCACAGGCCAAACGGCATACGATTCCATTCAAAAAGCCCAAATGGCGTACAAAAGGCAGTCTTGGGACGATCAAGCTCGGAAACAGGAACTTGATTGTACCCGCTGGTCAGGTCTAATGTAGAAAACCAGCGGGCACCTGCTAAAGAATCCAGCGTTTCCTCAATTCGAGGCAGCGGAAAAGCATCTTTGCGAGTCTTGGAGTTAAGTTGGCGGTAGTCAACACACATACGAAGGCTACCATCCTTTTTCTTAACCAATACTATCGGGGAGGCATAAGGGCTGCAGCTCTCTCGAATGATCTGTGCATCGAGCAACTGACTGATGTGAGTCTTTACCAGCTCATATTCTGATGGTGGGATGCGCCTATACCGCTGTCGGACCGGAGTACTATCGCTGAGGGGAATCTCATGCGACAAAAGGTTAGTGCAGCCTACATCTCCTTCATGAGTGGAAAATACGCCTTGAAACTCCCAGAGTAGGGCTCTAACCTGCTCCCGTTCCTCTATGGTTAATGCCCCCAACTCAACTGACTCAATCTGTTCTGGTATTGCTGTGGCGGAAACACTGCCCGATACGGCCTGAAAGTTCATGGTGGGAACCTCAGTCAACCCGTCAGGAAGGTCCACCAGATACACCTCCCGCAATGTACCTATTATAGTAGTAGGATAAAGTACTACATCGATGGTCCCAACATTCACTACCGGCACATAAATGGTACCCCCAGCTACTCGCACCAACGAAGGTGAGGCTAATAAACCCCCGGGCAACCCTGTCTCTGGAGGCTCAAAAAGCACTGTACTGCTCATATACTGGGTAGAACACGTAGCTGCAACAAATTTAATAGTGCCAGCTAAAACACGGCATGCACTACGTCCTCTTACTTTCACGTTGCCGCCATGCTCGGTAGTGCGAATAACTCGTTGGCATTCTTGGAAGGCTTGAATAATTTTAGAATCCTGCATTACAGAAGGTAACGTATATAGCATAGACCCGTAATGTCCGAAAAGCTCCTGGTAACAGCGACTGAGCACATTCATCCCTAGAACACCCGGGATCTCAGAGCTGCCACCAGGGGGATCCCGGACTACTAATACACCGCAATCCTGAACAAGATTACCGCAAAGTTCAACGTCTACCTCCATATAACCAATATACGGAATCTCCAGGCCGTTAGCTGCTCGAAGCTGCAGCCAATGACACGACCGCAAACGATCTTGGCCCCATGATTCAAATCTGAGGCGAAAACAGCTCTCGGTAATGGTTGACACCATGGACCCAGTGTCAACCAAACAGGACACAGCAATCCCTCCAATATTAGCAACCAAGTGTGGACATGAGGAAACCAAACGGGACACAGACTGATTACCGTTAAAGACACCCGAGCCATGCGTTTTCCCTACCGGACTGTGGCTCCGCAGCCCGGTGGGAATTAGTTTTCCGACGGTTGAGGCCCAGCCACTGGCCTAAATTCACCAGGAGCGGAAGCCAGTGGTTGTAGCAGGGGCCGAGGGGGATGACGTCCACCCTCACAATTTCGAGCAATATGACCGGGTTGTTGACACCTTCTACAAATTATGGGATTTGAACGAGGCGAGTGATCGTGCACATTTTGACTACGTGACACAGCCCGGGTGAGCTGATCAATTTGACATTGTTGCTGACGTAGCAGCTCACGCAATTCAATAAATTCACTCAACTGAACCCCACGATCCAAATCTGACCCCCCCCGAACCCCATATTGGATGCCACTTACCAACGGTACCGATTGACTCCTACCCCTCGCACCACCCGGCATTCCCTCTCGCTCCCAGCGAATGGCCTCGCCCCGAACATCCAACAACGTTACAGTGGGTTTCTGTCGAATCAATTGTTTTAGTTCTCGACGGAGCGCACTATCCGACACATATTCAACAAACTGATCACGTACCACAATATCTGAATTTGGAATAGCATGTGGCGCTTGACTTTTCACCTTGTCTAACAAACTCATCAGGCCCAGGGAGAACTCTAACAATGTTTCTCCCTCCTGTTGTCTTCGAGAAAAAAAAGCTTCCTGCAGTGCCACATACGAGTCTGCACACCCATACACTTCACGAAGGGCAGAAATAATTAAATCTGGATTACTCCTGTCCACGCTCGGACGATATTTTATCTCATCGCGGGCCTCCCCTTCCAAGTTATCATATAGAAAGAAGGCCTGCTCGGCAAGTGGTATATTACGAGTGCGCATACATGCTTGGGCCTCTTCGACCCACTCATCAATGCTAATACCAGTTCTACCATTAAATCTCGGACAACGACGTTCTCTTGGGACAAACACGAATCGCTCCGATGCGCTGCCACGCCTATCAGCCAACTGAGGTGTAGCCGGCCGCGCCGCACTAGTAGAGGCAGCGCCAGGGTCAGGGACATCAATCGGTGCCTGCTCCTGACGCAGCCTCTCATTATCCGCCCGTAACTGAGCCACCAACTCTCGCATTTCCCGCAACTCATCCTCCATGATGAAGTACTACAAATGTCACTCACCCAAATGGAATGCCCAATCAAACAGTCACCAATGATCTGGAAAAAAGAAAAAAAACCCAAGAAAACAAACACTCAATGCCTCAAATCTCCCACCCAGCCGCATTACCCTGCCGACTACGCCAAATGTAGCGGCGAGTTCGTTTTTTCAAAAGGGCATAAATTTGAAAGTACACCCCAAAGAGAGAGGGTTACCTCACCCCCAGAAGGGCAGACAAACTCTAGCCCTCCAAGACCCCCGACTACGCCACCCCGGAGGCAAATTTACCGGGGAAAATCGCCTGATAAAATTAGCTTTAAAGCACACAGGTTCGGTTGCGGCTGAGATAAGACCAGAGGCAAATAGAATACAAGAGTACAGTTTTTATTTGGACATCATTAGCAAAATGTAGATATATGAATCAAATACACATTACCACCCATACACACTTCAACCTCCACTCCAGGGCTGGGGACTACTTGCTCATTCCCTAAAAATGACACAGCAAACACTCGTGCACTCACACTTCAGACCACAAAAGTGAAACACTGCAATCGGAAGAAACCACCACCGAGAGGGAAAGACTCGTCCACACGGACACGAATCCTGATCACCCCAACCACTGGAGAGGAAGCAGAATTATACATTAAACATCCAATCAAATATACACACACTCACATTATAAAACTGAGTACTCCATGCATTAAGAGCAATTACACACACATATGGTCACCATCCACTAATCAATCAGTACTGGAAACAGGGAATACAAGAAAATAGTAGACAAATATAAACAAACAAAAACCCATTCAGTTAACAACCAATTCACAGAAATTTGGTTGACAACAAGATAAATAAAAAAAAACAAATCTACGAAAAAAAACTAAGTTTGTAAAGCAATGGACTCAAACAAAACAAAACACAATAAGCAAAAGAATTCAAATTATATAACGTTATACCACTAAAAAAGAACCAGATCAAAATAATGACTGCTGGATGGTTGAATCACTTGATCCCCCTAAGCGAGAGCAACGGAGGCCATCGTAGCGGATCCGCAGCACGCTCGACCACCAGACAGCCGATACAAACGTCCAGCGTGAGACGAGGGTCCGTAACGTGACGGTATGCGGCCCTACTGAGCAACAATCAGTGGTATAACAGTCGGCATAGGCGAGGACAGCCACAAAAGCTCCGTCAAGAAACCCACTGCAATGTTTCTCCCCCGGTCTGTAACGGTTTAAATGGCTTGCAAGGCACAGGACATTCAAATTCCAGGACGCAAAAGCAATCGGGTACCACATGCACTGCACCGCAGACTTCCTCAGTCCACACAAACAAACACTCCCGTGACACACCGGAAATAGATGACGTCACCCGTAACGATGAGACGCACATTCCTACCACATCTACGGCGGTCTTTATAGGCCACGTAAAATAAGGCACGCCCCAAAGAGATATTATCATCATGGGCTACAGTTAGATGAGTAAATAAATCCACACAACCAGTCATTTAAAAAGTGATTCAGCTGATTCAGCTGCACTGCGTCCTCTCTCTTTGACTTTCTCTTCACATCTGCTGCACGCTGCGATACAAGACTTTTGCTCGCGTTTCGGTACAGTTGACAGAATTGTCAATTGCCTAATCGGTCATTGTTGCATCGTCACAGAAATGTATTATTTGCACGTCTTTTTAAGTCTTTCGGTACTCGTGCGCTCCAGAGGCGCTTTTCTGTGTGCTCACAGTCACATCCAAAGCGCGCGCTGCGAACAAACAAACAAACAAAGCTTGTTGCGCTTAAGTGGCCAAATACACACAAAATAGCGTCAAAATGGTCGTCCTGGCGAGTATCCTCATAATGTCGGTTTTGTCTTAAGTTGCGAAAGAAAACGCATATGTATAAGTATTGGATCCGTGAAACAGGTCTTGTGACAGCAGCCTAATAAAGCTGTGCTGTCTGTCATTAATGTTAATCAAACAACAAAAGACAGAAGAAATCCCTCACTGCTCTTGACTAAATAATGTTTTGTTGAATAACTTTAATATGTTGATTTATTCAGTTTCTGTATCCTATTTAAAACACGTTCATATTTTAGAAAATGTAGTTAATATTTGCATGATTAATGATTTATCTTATCCACCCACGACCCACCCGCAAATAATCAAAATGCACCCACCCGACCCGTGGATTATCCGCAGCGCCCGTGGATGTAACCGCCATCCGCGCATCACTAATATATATATATATATATATATATACACACATTTACATTTACGCATTTAGCAGACGCTTTTATCCAAAGCGACTTACATTGCATTCAAGTTACAGTTTTTACATTTTATCAGCTCTTGCTTTCCCTGGGAATTGAACCCATGATCTTGGCGTTGCTAGCACCATGCTCTACTATTTGAGCTACAGGAAAGCCATATATATATATATATATATATATATATATATATGGCTTTCCTGAATTTCGGTTGGGATTGCGCATATATTCCCGCAGTTTTCGACTTTAAAATGAGGGAAATTCCTGCAAAACTATATATATATATATATATATATATATATATATATATATATACACAGGAAAGAAACAAGTAATGTATTACTTTTTTCATTTTACATCTAAACAAAAGCATTCAAGTAAAACAAATAATCAAATGTAAAAATCACTTTATTGGGTTCATTATGAATTAATTGATTACAAAAGCAGTTCAATCAAGAGCAGCGAGTGATTCCCTCTTTTCTTTTATTATTAGATTAGAATTGAGACAGACGGCCTGTATATTAGACCTACTGTACTGCACGGATATAATGTCACACATCTGATGTTTTTACCCAACATTTCCCCAAACGTTCACTTAAGACACAACAGATTATTTTCGCATGAATACTTAAATACTGTAACTCCGTGTATGTGTGTATATTTATCGGGATCGCACGCCGTCAGAAGCGCTGTCAGAAGCGCCGTTATGCGCTGGCTTCGGATGACAGTCAGCACGAGATGCGAGCGGAGAAAAGGTACTCCTCTCAGAAAACATGCAAATAAAGATATATTTAGAGGTTTAAATACTATTTAGAGCATTGGGGTCGCTAGAAGAGGGCTTAATGAACTCATTTTTGTGAAAAACTCAAATTCGACCAAAATCAACATCTTTCACTTCTTTTGCCTTTAACTCGAAATTAGCTCGTGTGCACCCGACTCATTTTGCCAGCACAGGTCACATTTATTAGTAAGCAAAACTCTGACAGATAGTGCAAAATGTTAGGAGGTGATTGTTTGTCTCATTTCTCTGTCCTGTGTACTATAACCTTTGAACAGGAACTAATACTCCTTTGACTTGTTTGAGAAGATTTAGATGGAGGGTTTAGCGGTGTTTCTCCCTTTTCTCTATTCTATTCTATTCTATTCTATTCATTTTTTATATACTAATTATTAATCAGTTTGGAAATCTTTTTACCATGTTTACTAAGGAGCACTTTGGGACTGAGTATGTATTTATGATGCAAATGTAAATGACTGTAAACGAACCTAAAAAGGTCCCGCCTGTTAGCAATGCTAATATTATTTAGCGAAGTTATTAATGAGATCATTTAAAAAGTAATAGTGACTTCATTAATTGATCCACTATGAAAAAACAGTTTTATCAATGTACTTTTAGGGAGGAACTTGTCAACAAATCTACCTCACAGCGCATCAATGAAAGCAGTTTGACAATTACAGACGGGTGTGTTTGATCAGGGTGAGATCTGAATTCTGCAGGTGGGTAGATCTCCAGGAACAGGATTGGGCGGTCCTGTTGTATTGGTTATGTATGATGGAATTTGAACTGTACTGTTTTTATTGCAGGTTTTCTGGATTCCCAGTTGAAGACATCAGTACATCAGATGTTGGCCTGGACAGCTGTATCTACAGTACACCACACTGACCTCTCTGCTTTTGCATAGATGGCTGACAGCTATCATAGTATTATTGGTATTATGTTCTAAGGCAGGGGTACTCAAGTTCAGAGGCCAAGCGGGCCGCATTTAAACTACATATTGCTATAATATAATATAATATCATATAAACCACAAATTACACTTTATTTAAGACAATAATTGCAGATTTACTGATTTAGAAATACAGTTTATTACTGATCTAAGTCTTGCTTGTCCTTGTCCTATTTAAAATAAGACTGAGCATGAAATATATATATATATATATATATATATATATATATATATATATATATATATATATATATATATATATATATATAAAGAGTAAAAATCTGGAACAAAAAATTGGATTAAAAGTTTGTTTTGCTATATTGAACAAAGTAGCCTATTGAACAAACTCAAAATGCCAAAACTAAAAACATTCTTGAGCAAACATAGTTCACAAAGTACTTTAGGAAGCAGTATTATTATTTTTCATATTTATATTTTTAAAATAGATATCACTATTCTCTCACTATGATTCTGAAAAATGTAATTTACTAGAGTTTCTAGAAAAAAAATTGCTGCTGTCTATTTATAGAATACAATATTCAACAAACTGATAAAGTGAAACAAATGATTCATAACTCATAACTTCATGACTTGCTCATGAAGACTTCACTTGTTTCATTCCTGAATGAATCAATGTTTTTTGAACGAATCTCAGTTTAAGTCACTTGTCTCCACCTGCTGGCGTTATGTTGTAATTGATACAATCTTTATTAGAACAAATCACCTTTTTGAAAGTGAAGATGCTTCAGTTTTGATCGCTTCTGTATAACGATACAAAAGACTTTGTAAAGCTGTTTCACATAAGTAAACTGCTCTCTCTGGATCAGCGCGAACGCAGATTTGAACGTTACATTGTGATTTAAGGCTTTAATAGACATGAATCCTGTCATTTATGAACAAGATTGCGTGGGTGATTGAATCTGTTCGCGATCTGACTATTTATTTAAATAAAACAGTATACGACAATATGGCTTACGACAGTGATATGGTTTAACTGTGTTCTTCAAGCCATCTTTGGTATTTTCATAATAAAGTATATTTATAATCCAATGATAATCGACATTGCCTTTACCGTATGGTAGGGGTGGGAGAAAAAAAATCGATTCTCTGATGCATCGTGATTCTCTCTTCAACGATTCTGAATCGATTCAGAATCGATTCTGAGCTTGTTTATTTTTCCCGCATGTGTGCGAGCTAGAGATGCGGCGGGCTTCATTGCACAGAATTTGCGCTGTGAGACAGACTTTCACGTGTGCTTTGTGTTTGTTTGTCCTGAAGCTCGATTGTGGCTGCGGTTAAATGCACTTGCATTTTCAAATACTTCTATAGGAAATTGATGTACACACAGTCAGTTATGTTTTCATAAAATAAAATGTAACCTAATGTATAAACACTGCATTTTTTTTTCAGTTGAAATTTTTTTTATAATAATAAAAATAATAATGCTTATATAATAATAATTTTTTAATAATTTTTTTTTTAAAAAGTAAATTTTGAACAAAATAAATTTGATATAAAATTGATATGAAAATGTAGCCGTGTGCAGTAATATTGAAAACTGAGAATGTGACGCATCGTGATATTAAGTTGATAATGATAATCGTAATTGAATTGAATCATGAAACCAGTAAATATTCACACCCTTATTTTTAAGATGGCAGTACTGACACAGAGATTCCAACTATAAACAAAAAGCATAGAAACTGCAATTTTGGTTAAGATGTAAAGTTGTAAAGATTAATTGGGGAAAAAATGTAGATCAAGAATCATTTGGAATTGGATCGTGACTGCCAGAATTGGGATCGGATCGTGAAGCGCCTGAAGATTCCCAGCCCTACCGTATAGAATATATAATCTCCCTCGTTCTGTGACAAAAACCGCACATCAGCTCACAAAATGAAGTTATTTCAAACACTCGACTGATGTTGTGGAGTAAAATCATGTTGTCCTCTTTTGTTGGACAATGCTTCTCTTTTAAGTTGTTTGGGGCGTGCCGCTCGTGGTTAGTTACAGCGCTGAGAGATCGAACAGCTTTTACTACTGTGATTGTATAGATTACATTTAATTTATAAAAAATCAAACTGCCTAATATTTTGAGCGCAACCTGTAATAAAAATACATTAATCTTCAGCATGACGCAGGCCACAAAATTAATGCAGACGGGCCCCTGTCTAAGGTATTATAGCAAAACTGAGTACCTGTGACAGTGGAATGTGTAGGTGTAAAGAATAGTCACACGTGCGTATTACAGGTAGTAAATTTACAGTCACAGAGAAAAGTTTTTTTTTTTTTTAGGAGTTCCAAATGTTTTTTTACTCTTTCTCTCTAACAAACACAACACAACAGTTACATAATTTCAAATTCTGAGATTCAAATCATATTCTACAAATCACAAATTAAGAAACTTATGTGAATGTGGGGCAAAACAAATTCACACACCCGAATCAAAAAGGTGAAGTCAAGAACAAATTTTGCACATTTGCATATATACAGTCATAGTCAGAACTATTGGCACCCTTGGTAAATATGAACAAAAGTCTGTGAAAATAAATCTGCATTGTCAATCCTTTTTAATAAAAGATCAAAAAGTGGGTGGGGGGAAGCTCATTAGGAGTAATTTTTTATGTAATTTTTTTCATTATAGGAGTCTCTCCTATAATGCCTGATGAGTTTGGAGCTCACCTGACAAGAGATCTTTGGAGAGTCTTTGGCCACTCAAACCATCCTCCTCACCTTGCATATAGACAATATAGACACACATCCTCTTCCAGGCAGATCTGTGGCATTTTAAACAGTACAGATTTATTTTTACAGACTTCTTCGATCATATTAACTAAGGGTGCCAATAATTCTGACCACGACTGTAAAGTAGAACTTTTATGTGAGATCTCACATGACATATCAGAATGTGAGATTCCACTTGCACGCTTGATTAGAATTTGAAATTCGATCAAACTGAATAGAATTGAACTGAATAGAATAGGTAAATGATAGCATTAATTGGTTAGGTGTTGATGAAAAAGATGTGTCTTTAGACGTTTTTTGAAAATGGCCAAAGACTCAAAGCTAAAGCTGCTTGAATTGAGATAGGCAGGTCATTGCAACATGAACTTATCTACAAATACCACAGTTAAATTCTGGAAAAATGAAATATAGCCCTGCATAAATCTGGTATAACAACCTGTGAATTTCGTAATTTGTGATTTGTAGAATAGGATTTATGCACCTGCAGTGAAGATTTTGAGAAGGTTTTGTTGGTTTGAGAGAGAAAGAAACAAAATACAAGTTTGCAATTCCTAAAACATTTTCTTGATGACTTTACTGAAATATTCTCTACAAATACAAATTCCACGGTGCTCAGTTTTGCTACAATAACTCTAGACACAATAGACATGTACTGTATGCAAATATAAAAAAGGAACATAAACAACTGAATATTCAGGGATGCAAACTTATCACCTTTAAGTGAAAATTGTAATTTTGAATCTAAAATAGATCATTTGCGTGATTTGTGTAGATCCAAAGAGTTTTTAAAAGTGAGTAGTAAGTAGTAAAAGTAGTATTGACTCATTTTAGATACCTGCTGAAATTGACTTCTTTCAAATGCTCCTGTGTGTATATTTGTGGTTTGGAATTAGTAAAATGTGCTTAGAAAAAAAAAATATATAATCCGAATATTGACTGGCTATCAACTATAATGCACGCTCTGTATAATCCATTCACAAGTGGAATAGTGACAACCGTATTCACCCAATTACAGGAGTCAATCTGCTGAAACAGATTCAGTCACTTGCGAGTCACTTCTTAAACTGCTATGATTCAGATAACAGACTAATAGACTAGCAAAAGCAAAATTTAGCAGCTTCAACATTTAGATAAAAACTTAAAGCACTTTTTTCACGTCGTTTTTTTGTTTTTGTTCAAAATAGTTTAAACTTAAAATAGTTTAAAACTTTAAAGAAACTGTAATTATGGAGTGATATTACATGTATAAAAAGCAATTAAAAATTAACTTTGTGTATGACTGATATTACAATTGTGGGTTAGGTCTTCATCACCTTTTTCAGACCCGACCTGATAAATTCACATCCCTGATCATTACAAAGAACTTAAGTTTTTATTGCAAAGGGAAACTGATGTATCTGCTATGTACCTCTGTCTTCTATTTTCAAGGGTAAGAATTCTTTATAAATCATCTTCTCACCCATATGTCTTTATTTTGTGGAACACAAAAGGAGAGAGTGGCATAGTCTGTCACAATTAATTTATTTTATTTTGTAGAAAATAATCACTGATAGTGAACGGTGCCTGAGGCTGTCAGTCTCTTAATGTTCTGCCTTACATCTCCTTTTGTGCCCCACTGAAAATAAAAGTCAAGCACATTTGGTATAAAATAACATATTTTTTTATTTGTAACTTGACACTATTTAAATTTGCCTATAATTTACTTGATACCTCTTTGTGTGTATTTGATTGTAAATGCAAATGTTATATGGTTTGTGCTAATCATGTATTTGTAACTGTTTACAAACTGTATTGTATAAATAATAAAGAAATTATGACTGAATGTGATGTGTTTAGTATATTATTAATAAATTATTACATAATACAGGCTAATTTATCTATGAAGTATGTGAGATTTTTAAAAGAAGCAGAAAAAGTTTATTGTATACCGTCGGTTTACCGACTGAAATCAACATCGTTTCAACGTTAGTGAAGCAAACCAATTAGATCGATTTTATGTTGAATACCTGTTGATTCTATGACGTCGTTTCAATCAACCTAAAATCAACGTCGATTCAACGTTAGGTAAGTCAACCAATTGCGTCGATTTTCCGTTAGATTTGAATGGAGCGCCTGACGTCGGATCAACATTACCCCGATGAGCAAACTGATGCCGGATCGACGTCGGAGATCAACGTCGTTTCGACGCCACGAGAAACGTCGATTCTACGTTGATTCGATGTCAGTTTGCTATCTGGGTATAGTGCTGACATATCCGGAAAGAGAATGACATATGACCAAGTGCGTTGGTACGTCACTTTTAAATGTATTATTTATTAATGACAAGTCATTATGTTGAGATTTACGTGACTATTATATGTTTAATCAATTTTATGCAAATTTGATGACTTTGGCCTTGCCATTGGCCAAAACACTAACGTCTGTACACGAAATAACGCGTGTAGACGCAATAACGTGTACAGGCCTTATTTCGTCTGTACACGTTACCTGTAAAGACAAATTTAATAATACGGCCTTCCATACAGCTGAACGTGGATGATGACGTCATCGAATGACGCAGGTAAGACGCAGGTGTTTGCGCTGCCGCCGCGCACGCGATATTTTACACACTTTTAAAGGGGTGGTTTACTGCGATTTCACTTTTTTAATTTTAAATAGTGTGTAATGTTTCTGTTGGTGTATGAACAGTATCTGCAAAGTTGCTGCGCTGAAAGTTCAACGTAAGCGGAGATATCGTCTTTTAAAAATCAGGAAGTTTAATGCCTACAAAAACGACTCATATGGGACTACAACGAGACACTTCCCGGGTTGCATACGAAATAAACCCATCAACCCCTCCCTCCGGAACATGCAGAAAAGGGGGCAAGGCCATATTCTGCGGCTTTGTCGAAGAGGAAGAGTTATCCACCTTTTTCTTCAACGCGGAAGTAAGCCTATGGGTGAGACTTCCGGTTCATTAGCCGCTATAGGTAAATAACGAGGAGAATAACAACGTGCAGTAAACGGTAAAACTGTTTGCACTACAAACTAATGTGTTCATAATTACATTAAAATAATATGATAAGACACACTAATTTTCAGTATCAAACAGCAAAATGAACTGTTTTGTACAGCTAAAAATAGCTGGACGCGGATGAGACCGGAAGCTAGACCCATAGAATTTACAAATGGCCACGCCCATTTTTACGTCAAGAAAAAGGCGGACAGGGGAGAGTTGTAGCCTTGCCGTCGAAACGGTGTTATTTTCACCCAGCTGTCAGGTCTTCTGTGTTCGGGCTTCCTACGGACGCTGTAGTTCATCAACAATGGTTAAAATTATGTTTGATTATGTTCCTGACAATTACAATCTTAGCTCTCTGTGCTGCGCATTTTACTGAAGACAGCTTCCAGAATCTACACGAGTTCAATGCCGGATTCACACAGAAACTATTACTAAAACATGGAGCAGTTCCAGCTTTAAAACCAGAGGCAGCAGTTGTTGGGCCACAACCTGTGAGTAAGATTTCATAATTTTAAATGTATTTGCATGTATAATTTCAGACGTAATGTTTTAGTTTGATCAAGGTCGTAAACAAATGCCAACGCTGGCTTTAGTAGCCAGTTAGTTAAATGCTATTTCGTGTGTCTATGACAAACGCCTACAAACATTTTGGACCCGAATTTGTAATTATGTACTAATTTTGTAAATGTATTTTCCATGTATACTTTATGACGTAATTTTTCGATTTGATCAAGAACGTAAACACAAGCCAGCGCTGTTTGGTTAGTAGCCAGTTAGTTCGATGCTATTTTGTGTGTATAAGACAAACGTGTATAAACTTCAAAAAATGATATGTAATCACAACAGCAAACTTCATTCAGAAACGTTTGTAAGAGCCGTGCTTGCGGAAGTTCTGCTTGACTCTCTTCATTACCGCTTTCTGGGTCTGATTCTGGCTCAAACTGATACGGCAATATTGACACCATTATTTATATTTGACCGGAGCACGTGCAGCTGTCGCTCGTGAAGGTAATGGGCGTGAAGTTTCCAGACAATGTGCAGTATGCAGTTCAGCCAATCACAACACACCAGCCCAACTAACCAATCTGAGCCCGCTGCCTGTTTCTGAGGGAGGGGTTTCAGAGAATCAGGAAGTCAACCGATCGTTTAAATGACAGAGGAGAAAGCGGCTTACAATAAAGGGGAAATATATGAAAAATAAGGCGTTTTTTAACAAACGAAACACGAAGACATGTTATATTGCACCCCATAAACACAATCAAGCAAAGAAAAAAAGCAGTAAACCACCCCTTTAACTTTCCTCGCTGAGTGACGCGATTATTCCGCGCGTTCATTAATATGGAAAGCCAAATGGTTCAGAAGTCGCCTACTTTTCACCGCCGTATCAATATTAAAGCACCGTTTTCATAACGCCGCTAGGCGTTAAATAAGCGCCGCCAGGCGATAAGTTAACGGCAGACGCCACCACGCGTTAAAATAACGCCACACGCCGACCGACGTAAAGTTAACGCCACACGCCACTTGAGATGCAGATTTATTCACTCATCTACATGGACACACCTCTCATGGCTACGAGGAATGTACGGCAAGTCTGAGCATCCAGTTTGCTAGAGCGCGAAGATGGCAAGGAGAGCGTTTGTTTTGCAGTGTTAACACTGACTGCACTCGCCTTTTACTGCCTGATAATCCCTGGCCTGATGTCTTTCAGTCATCATTAAACAGGTAAAGATTGTGTCTATGTTCTCCAAAACTATTTAGTTAGATTAAATTTCTTTTCATTTTAGATTCAATAATGTGTACACCACCATTCAAAAGTTTGGGGTCAGTAAATTTTTTTTAATGAATGCAAGAAATGAATATTCAGCAAGGATGCATTAACCTAATCAAAAGTGAACGGAAAGAATTTTACACTGTTACAAAAAAAAAAACAAAAAAAAAATAAATACTGGATTAATTGTGTTAACTTTTTTTTTTTTTTTTTGTGCCATTATTTTCCCATTAAAATTAACAAGTTAAATGGACAGCCCTTATACATTAATGCTAATCATGTCTATCTAAACTTAAAACTAAATTAAACTTCCGTTAAAATTTTTAGACTAAATACTTTTGGAGAACATAGACACAATCTTTACCTGTTTAATGATGACTGAAAGACATCAGGCCCGGGATTATCAGGCAGTAAAAGGCGAGTGCAGTCAGTGTTAACACTGCAAAACAAACGCTCTCCTTGCCATCTTCGCGCTCTAGCAAACTGGATGCTCAGACTTGCCGTACATTCCTCGTAGCCATGAGAGGTGTGTCCATGTAGATGAGTGAATAAATCTGCATCTCAAGTGGCGTGTGGCGTTAACTTTACGTCGGTCGGCGTGTGGCGTTATTTTATCGCGTGGTGGCGTCTGCCGTTAACTTATCGCCTGACGGCGTTATGAAAACGGTGTTTTAATATTGATACGGCAGTGAAAAGTAGGCGAATTCTGAACCATTTGGCTTTCCATAATTTGGCTTTCCATACATTAACCGCTAAACTCGCGCGCCAAACCAGACTCCAGCGGCTGCCGTTATATATATATATATATATATATATATATATATATATATATATATATATATATATATATATTATACACCAGACGTTTAAATACATGTGAATACTAGAAAAATATACTCTGATGCGTATGAAAGCGCGAATAATCGAAATAATAACCTTTATGAACGCGTTTTATTAACATCAAACACACTTTGTTTGTTAGACACTAAAGACTGCAGTTCAGATGAATGTTTTAATTAATCGTACCTGTAACTGATCAGATCTGTCCTCATTTAACTCTTAATTATTCCGTTCATCTGTAGCTTGGTTTGAACTTTGCAATCTTGCTCATGTTCCTCAAACAGCTCTTTGAGCTCAGTCTAGAGATGACACGAATCATGATGATTTCATTTCTCAAATCAGAGTAAAACACACACACACACACACACAGAGACACTCTCACTCACTCACTCACTCACTCACTCACTCACTCACTCACACACACACAAACACACACACACTCACTCACACACTCACTCACACACACTCACACTCACTCACTCACACTCACTCACTCACACACACACTCACTCACACACACACACTCACTCACACTCACTCACACTCTCACTCACTCACACTCACTCACACACTCACTTACTCACTCACACACTCACTCTCACACACACTCACTCACACTCACACACACACACTCACACACTCACTCACTCACACTCACTCACTCACTCACTCTCACACACACACACTCACACTCACTCACTCACTCACACTCACTCACTCACACTCACACTCTCACTCACTCACACTCACTCACACACACACTCACACACACACTCACTCGCACTCACACACTCACTCACTCACTCACACTCACTCACACACACTCACACTCACACACACACACACTCACTCACACACACAAAAACCCACAAAATAAAACACTTTATTTGCAAAATGGTTTTATTTACTTGGTTTTATAGAAAAAAGTAAACATTGCTTTCAAATCTCTGGAACATCTTTAACATTCAGTACACCAGTGTACCTCACAAAAATATTAAAAATAATATAAAACAATCATTTAGTGCATTCACACTGATTGAGTCTGTTGCATCTAAAATATCTTTATATGAAATCCAACAGAAATGATGATCATCAGAAGGAGCTGATTATTAAACACACGGTCGCAGGTTTGACGTCAGGATCTGCTCTCAGTCTGAACACCAAACCAACGCTCACAAAATATTACAAATAATAAAAAACGCTACACTCAAATATCTGCAAACATCCCTCTAAACACGAGACTCATTACATTATAATTACTGTACACTAGTGCTGTCCAGCCATTAATCACATCCAAAATAACCTTTTGTTTATATAATATATATATGAGTAAGGTGTACAATTATGTATAAATACACACACAAAGTATATATTTTGAAAATATTTACATGTATATATTTATATAAAATATAAATATATTTAAAATAAACAATATTTTTCTTAACCCTTCAGATGCATGTGTGTGTGTTTATATATGCACCGCACACACTCATATATGCTGTAAACAGTGTTTACTGTGGATGTGATACGGTTTGACAGCAGTACTGTACACACACCTCCGTTTCCAGAGACGTCAGTCTGACGAGGTTTGATCTTCTGAGGGACCTTCAGCTCATCCAGGGCTTTCAAACTTTCATTCACGAGATAATGACAGAAGAACAACAGAAATACATACGAGCTGATCTGAAAATGATCTTCTGTTGAGAGGAAAACACATCACAGATCTTATTTCTATGCTTCTATCACACGTGACTCGTGTCTTTATAACGTCACGCTGAAGGAAGGGCTCAATCAAACACTCGATTTCCTTTTTCACATTTGAATTTTTCTGGACTCCTTTTTAATAGTAGGTTTAATTAAAATAATGAAACATGCAATTTCACATCAAATTATTCAAAGTTGAACAAAAATGACGTGTTTAGGACTATATGAAATGCTTAATTTTTTCTCACCATATGTTTTGTTGTTACCAAATTATTTGAATGCATAAAAAACTTTATTTTTAAAATAGCCTTATGAAATGTTGTTGTGTATTTAACTATTTCTAGTTATCAAATGAAGGCATAAAACATTAACTTCGGTGATCTTTAAAGTATTTAATATTAGGGTAAACGTACCTATTAAGCACACTTCTATTTTTGAGATCAGATCATAAAAAGAAAAACTAATGTATAATCTTCCTTGAGGTCTTAACCAGTCGATGTGTTTGTTACTGTATTCCTCCTGTAATCTGAGATACGAGTCTCCGTGTGCTCACGCTGTCGGCGGACGTACTGAAAACTGCAAGAGGAGCTCCTGAAATAGTTGCTGCTCCATTAAGCTCAGTGTCTCTCGTTCAGCTCCTCCTCACTGAACGTCTGTAAATACGTCATAAACACACTTTAAACATTAACTGATGGTTGTCACTTTAAGTGAATTGATCTTCTCTGGATTCTGAGACTGATCTCTGGCTTCTTTTATTCAGCTGAAGGTGGACTAGTCCAGATGTTGACATGTCTTTAAATCACACTTCACTATGAATATATATCTGATCGACTTGAATGCCGTGTTGCTTGATTTTAGTGTTCTGTTATTCTGTGATTGACTTCGTACCTTCAAATAAAACATTTTCCTTAAAACAAACGAAGTTTGAATAAAGCATGCTGTGAGTTTAATGGGAACAGAGCTGTGCTTAAAGAACACAGATGAACACATTAAGCACAGACGGACTTTCTGAATTTAATGATGTATATCTTAATTGAAATGCTTTTGTCATTTAAAATTAAATTCAATATTTTTGTGTAAGATTAATATTTTTTTTTAACAACTTTTTGTACTGAAAGCAGTATCTTGTGCACTAAAAACGTCTCGGTGTAGATTCGGTGAGCTTAAGGTACGTTTACTCTATCAAACTATCAAAGTGCATTTAATGGGTAAAAGCAAAAAAAGTGCTCAGCACCACAGCGGCCTGCTTTCTGTTCATTACAGGTCATGAAATTCAGCTTTTTAATCTGTGAAAGTCTGAGAATTTGACCTTCGGCTTCGAGCAGAACCCGGTCAGTTCCGTGATGTTCTGCGTTATACGGTCAGTTCTGTTTTTATGACTGGACTCCGGCCATGTTCCTCATCGCGAGGATCATCGGGCGTATTAAGAACTTCATCATATTTCTGCTTCCTTGGCTTTTAAATAGTTTGAAAACCCCCGATAAAGCGAAAGAACAAACGCATCCCAGAATTCCCAGAATTAACGTGAAGCCTCTCCATCGCTCCTGCAGGTCGCTCAGCGCGCTCGTGTCAGACGGTCTTGCTGTCCTGGATGGAGCCGACTCTCTCTGCGAGACGTCTGAAGGAGGGCCGATCGCCCGGCTCCGCCGCCCAGCACTCCCTCATCAGCACCTGAACCTGCGGGACACAAGACGGTCAGTCTCTCCGCTCTCGCTGCGCTGCGCTGCGCTCGCGGTCACACGGTCTTTACCTCGGCCGGACAGCCGTCAGGAGCCGGCAGACGGTAGCTCCGCTTCAGCAGATCGATCAGGTGATACACGATCATCTGGCCCTGCTTGTCCTCGCCCATCTGCTCCATGAACACCTGACACACAAACACCTGCAATCACTACCTCATCACACCTCATCACACCTCATCACACCTCATCACACCTCCACGATACGTTATTTATTACAATACTTAAAAAAAAAAAAAAAAGATGAAGAATTTGAAAAAAAATACAATTTTGTACATTTTAAAGTTAAATTATTCTATCTAATGCACTTTGAGAGTTAAAAATGAAGAGCTCCGACCCGTGATCTTAACTAAGAGAACTAAAGTCAGAGAAAAGTCTTCTAGCTGAACTCTAAACAGGACTCTTCTTATTTGTGGTATTCTGTCTCGGTCTAAATTACATTCACTGCTGTTTTAGGAAGACAAACTAATTAGAATATAATAATAATAATAACAATGAGAGAAGTGTGTAAAACAATCGCACTGTAAAATAACTAAATGAATGTTTGATAGGTGTATTTCTGCTTTACTCTACAGTAGAGAAATCAATACTTCTTTCCTGATTTCTACACTTGAGAGAGATATTTTGAGTCTGGACTCATTTAAAGCGCTTCATATTCTGCACTTTAAGCTTTTATTCTGAAGGAAAACTCGAAGCTTACAAAAACACGTCTCGCTACAAATCTAGTGAAACGCCGTAATCACCCGCCGCTGAAATAAAGCAGAACTTGGTTCCCGAACGCTCGCTAAACTCACAGCACGTGAAATAAAGGAGTCGACGGCGTTCATTGGTTCTGAGACGCAGAACACAGCGGATCACCAGCGGATCGTCTGAAGCGGAAGCTTTGAGTTCTGAACACCGTTCATATTACAAGAAGAAGTATTTCAGAAACTACACGCTGTGCTCGGAAGACCCATCGTTTCGTCACGTGACCACGGTTATATCGAGGCGGGTTTGCTGTCGCAACATCACGATATTAATATCATCATCACATCTCTATGAATTACTGTTACGGCTTATTCCTTCATGTCTTGACTGTCATGTGTATTATTATTATTATTACTGCAGTCAGCAGACGTGTATGAGTCTGGGGTCTTATATAGTGCAGATCCTGGCAACGAGATTAACTCTGTCCATTAATTATGGTTGGCTTCTGGTATCTGTATGATGTTATGATGGTCAGCAGTACTGGTGTCGGTCACTCACAGCTGGAGGACTGCAGCTCTTGTCACTGTATGTGAAGAGTTCGTAGAGAACGACTCCGAAGCTCCAGACGTCTGACGCCACGCTGAACTTGCTCTCGGTCAGAGACTCCGGCGCGTACCTTCATCAACACACATCATCATCATCATCATCAACACACATCATCATCATCATCAACACACATCATCATCAACACATCTGATCACGAGTTAATCCTGGAAGAACCGGGTCACATTTCACCCGAAACCATCGTGACAATCTGGAAGGAGAATTAAAGTCTATTTTTTACACCAGAAGACTGTTTGCACTGCTTCAGTTCTGTAATTATCCTCGGTGCTGATTCTCTGCAGTAATGAGAACTGGGGAGAAATCTTTAATAGTCCCGGGGTAGCGCTGGGACAATATTCTGAGCGTAGTTTTTATCAGCAGGTGGCGCTGTAGGCTCGTTTTCACCTGCACTCTCAAACGCTCGAGTCGTGTAAGCGGTTAAATGTACTTGCACTTCAGCTTTTACGACACCAGATTAATGTAAACAGCCCACTGTGAACATCCTCGTGATTCGCTTCAGCCTGTTCAGGTGCGTGTCAGGATCTGGAAGCGAGCGGAGTACGGCTGTTTCTGGAGCACGCAGCGCCACCTGCTGCTCAACACTAAGCTCAGATCCACTCCAGAGAGAACCGCCGTGCGTTCAGGAGATCCCAGATCTGACGCAGTATAGTTACTGTTCACGATGCATGGATTTATTGTGCCAGCTCTAGTAAATCGCTTCATGTTCATTAGGCAGAAGATCACTGCTCGTTTGTCTCCTGATTTTGGGGTGAAATATGACGCGGTTCTCGATCGTTCGTCGCACAGCTTCAGCCGAACGTTTGTGAACCTCACCAGAATATGGGGCTCTCGCCCGGCTCGCGGACGGTGTAATACTCCTTATCCTGAGGAAGAACTTTAGTCAGGCCGAAGTCTCCGATCTTCACGCGAAACTCGCTCTCCACCAGAATGTTCCTGGTGGCCAGATCTCGATGGACGTAGCGCTTGGACGCCAGGTAGTCCATCCCCTAAACAAACACAGAGAGGCAAACACGTCACGCCCAGCTCTTCTTCTCGATCAGTCTTCGTGTGTGTGAGACAGGCGTTCCAGCACCTTACAGATCTGAGACGCGTACAGCAGCAGCTTCGTGTGGTCGAAGCGCTCCTTGTTTTTAGAAAGATAGTCTCTCAAACTACCAAACGGCAAAAACTCCATGACCAGCCGCAAGTTCCTGCGACCTGAAGACAGACAGAGAGAGTGAATCAGGACCAGCATGCTCTGCTGCAGACAGCAGGACCCTATGATCTCAATCCAGTCAGAATATCAGGGAACTTGCCCAGTTTGGAATGAATAAATCAAAAGTAGATCAGCAAACTTAAGCCAAAATGCGATATAGAAAGTGAATGTGAATATTAAGCTGCAAAAATACCATTTGAATATGATTTCTGTGTGTTCTGTGTGTGAATGAATGGCACAGACGCACAGGTTCGTTCACTACACACACGACGCTCGCGGTGCTTTCAGCCTCCGTCTCTGAGAGTCACTTCACGAGCATTTATCATCATATCATATACACACAGAAACTTGAAGACATTCACAGCAACCCCTCAGAATAAAAAGTTAGGTTTAACTTACAGAAATATATTACTTATTGTTATGACACTGCTACTAAATATTATTAAAACATTATTTTAAACATTGCAAAATTATTAGAAATCCACTGAAAATGGAAAACACATTCACAGAATTTAGTAAAAATAAAACTGAATTTGAAAAAAGTAATAAAATGTATTTCATAGAGCCTTAAAAATGCAATCTACTTTTAATAAAATGCTGTTAAATTGTGTAGTTTCATGATTTCAATTAATTAGACATGATTTTGATTAATATTTTTTAATTTAACCATTAAAACAGATTCTAGAAAAATTAAAATTAAAACGGAAAACAAACAGTTTGGGGATTAGGGATCTGACAGGGCCCTGAGACAGACGCTCACCGGCGCTGTAACACACTCCCTTGTATTTGACGATGTTCTCGTGCTGCAGCGAGCGCAGGATCTCGATTTCTCGCTCGAAGTCTCGCAGGTGTTCGGCCGTGCTGTGCTGCAGCTTCTTGACCGCGACCACGTCACCCGTGTTGTCCTGCAGCGGATCGTAGCGGCACTTCTCCACGCTGCCGAAGTTCCCCTGCACACACACACACACACACAGAGACGGGAGTGACGTCTGGCACGCTAACGCTGATGATGATGATGAGGAGGAGGAGGAGGGCTCACCTTCCCCAGCAGCTGGAGGAAGATCAGGTGTCTGGCCTCAAACTGAGTGGGTTCCTGGTTCTCAAACGCTCCGGCGAGACCGAGGGCCCGATGCCTGCTGGGAACCGTGTCGCTCTCCACCAGCAGCTCGTAGTCTGAGAAACAGAGACGCTGGGTTATTATTAGGGACGTCACAATTCTCAATATAATATCGAGCCGTTCGGTACGACATCCACAGTTCAACACATGCCTGTCAACTGTGTTTTTTTGGTTTTGGGTTTAAATAATATCCATGCGTTTTATTTCTCTCAGAATTGACTCTGTGTGTGTGTGTGTGTGTGTGTGTGTGTGTGTGTGTGTGTCAGTCATAAGAAATGTTAAGCAGACATATAAGAATCCAGGCTTATTCCAGTGTACAGAGATTTACAGGAGCTTTTGTTGTCAATTTGTTGCAAAAACACTGAAAAATGTGCCAAGCTATCAGAACTGAAAGCCGTGGTTAACCCGAGGTGTGTGTTGAGCCGTGGACTAGCTGTATTGTTGCGTCGCTGGTTATCGTGGTGTTTGCGAGCGTTACCCGGCGTGAAGAGGCTGTTGAGGTCTCGGATGACGGCTCTGAACGAGGGTCGCTGCAGCGGCTCGTACTCCATGCAGCTGTTGATCACGCTGGCCAGTTCAGTCCACTTCGGAGCTGGAAGCTGGTGCTTGTCTTCGTAGAACAGCAGCTTCTGCGCGACACACAAGAACATCGGTCAGAGTCAGCGACTCGCAGCGCAGACAGAAGCGCGGAAGGGCCGCTGCACCTTAGACACGTCGTAGGCGGCGAGCGGATGCTCTCCGCTGCAGTAGATCTCCCACAGCGTGGTGCCGAAGCTCCACTTATCTGCTGCCAAACTCAGGTTCTTGCTGTCCTTCACGCACTCGGGAGGAACCCACGGGATCCGGTCCACCAGAACTACAGACAGAAGAGCACAGACACGCGTCAGG
>CM071958.1:145000-150000 GCA_036784905.1 Acrossocheilus fasciatus
GCAAAACAGATTTATTAAAAGGAGATGCAAGTGAAATAGTAAATAAAAATTATAAAAAAAATAAATAAAAAACACTGAAAAGGACAAAAGTGTCCAAAAGGTAGCACAAGAGTGAATCACTGCTGGGGACTGATCGAGATAAAGACATACTCTGGCCTGTGATATAATCCACATAAACACACACTCACCTCAACCACGAAGGACAGGAAGTACCGGTCGTAATCTTTTGGGCTGCACCTCAGGATATAAACACCCCTGTGGTTTTCACATCGGCGCAAGCGGCTGATGGCGAACTCCGTCCTGACCCGAGAAAACAGTTCATTTCTGAAGACTGTGTGTGTGTGTGTGAGTCTGTGTGTGTGTGTGTGTGTGTGTGTGTGTGTGTGTGTGTGTGAGTGAGTCTGTGTGTGTGTGTGTGTGTGTGTGAGTGAGTCTGTGTGTGAGTGAGTCTGTGTGTGTGTGTGTGTGTGTGTGTGTGTGTGTGTGTGTGTGTGTGTGTGAGTGAGTCTGTGTGTGTGTGTGTGTGTGTGTGTGTTCGTTCTTGTAAGACCCACAGAGTGAGGACCAGATGTCCCCACAAGGATAGTAAAACCTAACATTTTTGACTTTGTGGGGACATTTGGCCGGTTGGTGTAGGGCAATAGCACATGCAGTAAGTACAGTATAAAAACCATTACGCCTATGAGAGTCCTCACAAGTATAGAAATACAAACGTGTGTGAGAGTGTGTGTGAGTGTGTGTGTGTGTGAGTGTGTGTGTGAGTGTGTGTGTGTGAGTGTGTGTGTGAGTGAGTCTGTGTGTGTGTGTGTGAGTGTGTGTGTGAGTGTGTGTGTGAGTGTGTGTGTGTGCGTGTGTGAGTGTGTGAGTGTGTGCGTGTGTGCGTGTGTGTGTGTGTGTGTGTGTGTGTGTGTGTGTGTGTGTGTGTGTGTGTGTGTGTGTACTCACGACACTGGCCCGTGGCAGCTGATCTGAATGGCCTCCAGCAGTCTAGGGGGCGCCACCTCCTTACACAGGTAGTGATGAGCGTCTGTGGTCAGTCTGTAGTAGCCGTCGATCAGAGAGACGAAGGACAGCGCCTCGCTCAGAGAATGAAACTCCAGCTCCTGCGGGACATAGAGAGACTCTATTTTACATGTAGGCTATAATGTGAATATTAAATGTGTGCATTTTGAAGTGTTTGTGCGGCGTGTGGAAGCTGATAGCAGCGCGGTTATACTGCAGGACAGTTAAAGCCTGGTTCATACTCGCGTCCGCACGTTACTGCCTGAGGAATACTCGGACTGAGTTCATTTCATTTTTAATATTATATTGTTTATTTTTTCATTATATTTACTGTGATTAACCTCCCGTACTTGTTCACAGTATAATGACATTCAATCGTTGCATGCAATTACGGAGAATATAACTCGATTAAGAAGATCAAACTTATTTTTAATTATCATCTATGGGCTGGAAATATTTCTTTATTTAAATCATAAAGTCAGCGCATGAAAAATGTGAGCATTACATTTAATACAACAAGTTTGCCCTAATCTTTAATTTAATCCTTTATACAGCCTTCAGTGGTAAATAATGTTTCAAGCTTTGGCTAATTCTAATGCTTATTAATGAGATGTGATGTTTGTAGTTCTCTCGCTGTTCTGTGATGAAATAACGTGATCAGACTGAAGAACGTCCTACACATACAGCACGGCTCCGTTACCAAACACGCATCGGGATAGCCTGACAACATATTCCTTGGTTTCAGCTGCACAGGGAGCCATTTTAAATCAGTTTAGTCAATCTAGTGATAAAGGCTTAAAAGGTTCTGATTCAGAAATCTGAGGGGGCCGGACATGTAAATGAGGGGACCAAGGCCCCGCCCTCGTGGGTATGCCACTGCACTGCAGACACGGATCTGAGCCGAGGACGGACTGAAGCTCACCAGCGTCTGACCGTCCCGTCTGTTGATGGAGACGATCCGGTTCTCCACTGACCCGTCTTTAGTCCCCTGCTTTACACTGATGTCGATGACGTCTGAGAAATCACAGTAAACCTGCGGATCCTGAGAAAGACAGAGAGGGTCAGAGCCGCTCTCCTCAGAATATACTGTGTGTGTAAACCGTGACGTGTCCGCACCTCTCGGTCTCTGGCCTCTTTGGCCCGGCTCCAGCGGACCCCGTGGCTCCCGCTGATGATGATGCAGACGTCTCCTGCGGACGCTTCGCTGACGTGGAACTGCTCGGTGTAGAAGGCCGCCTGCAGCGCCTCCAGACTGACCACGTACTTCAGCTTCAGGTCTCGCGGCGTGGCTTTACACGCGCTGAACTGCTGGATGAACTTCCTGAAGCGGAAGCGGATCCTCTTCCGGGTCACAAAGTGCTGGTTCTGGATGTGCGCTTGCATGTTCTTTGGGAGGAACGACTTGTAGCTGCAAATAAACACAAACAAGTTCAGTTCAGACTCTATGGGCAGCAGCAGGTCAAAGGTCACGGGTGAACGCACCTGTTGTGGTTGTAGATGTCAACGGGTGACTTGGATTTTTCTTTGGCCAAACGCATCATATCAAGAACAGCCAATCCCAAGCACTCTTCCTGAAACTCCAGGCTGATGGGAACGCTGACCGCGCCGCTCAGAAAATCTGACCTCCACTGAGAGACGGACAGACAGGTTTGCACAATAAACGTGTGTGTATTACTCCAGCAGCAGCTGTCGTGTAATCAGGACTGAGAAGAACAAGATTCATAGTCGAACCCTGACCCCAAATGACCCTAAACTAGTGGAGATGTTTAACATGGACCGCAGTTCTGTGATCTCTATATATGACCCTGGAGCACAAAACCAGTCATAAGGGTCAATTCTTTTGGAAAGCTGAATAATCTTTCCATTGATGTATGGTTTGTGAGGATCGGACAATATTTGAAAATCTGGAATCTGAGGGAGCAAAAAAATCTAAATATTGAGAAAATCACCTTTAAAGTTGTTCAAATGTTCTTAGCAATGCATATTACTAATCAAAAATGAAGTTTTGATATATTTACGGTAGAGCATTTACAAAATATCTTCATGGAACATGATTTTTACTTAATATCCTAATGATTTTTGGCATAAAAAAAAAAAGTATAATTGTGACCCATACAGTGTATTGTTGTCTATTGCTGCAGATACAGCTGTGCTGCTTATGACTGCTGCTGTGCTGCAGGGACACATTTATGATTCATTATTCTGACAATATTCACAATACAGCAGTCGTTGTGTTGTCTAATGACTATCAGTGTGGAGAAATCTCCATGGGCTCTGAACATCAGTAGCGTGGATCTCCGTCCTCCTCACCTGAGCAAACAGGTACGCCGCAGTGATGTCATCGAGCACAGGTGCCTCTGAACTCTTGGAGACGCCGTACCTGCGGGCCGAGTTCGAGCCGCTGCCGTACCAGCCTGGAAAATAAAACCTGCAGACGGACAGGATTAGATCCAGCTGCCAATCCCAGCATGCATCAGTGCTGCAGCTGACCTCGTGATGCTCACCTGATCCGGAACAACAGCGTCTCATTGGCCGAGGCCTCGATCTTGAGGATGTAATTGGGCGGAAGCCACACGCGGTCTCGCTCTCTCATGAGTCCAAACAGACTGCAGTACGGGGGACTGACACCTGTCAATCATTCATAGACACATCAGGAGACTGTGTGACCTCTGACCTGAGAACACATCCGCTCACTCTGTGTGCGTGTGTGTGTGCGAGCTTGAGTGTGTGTGTGTGTGTGTGTGTGTGTGTTGAGTGTGCGAGCTTGAGTGTGTGTGTGTGTGTGTGTGTGTGTGTGTGTGCGAGCTTGAGTGTGTGTGTGTGTGTGTGTGCGAGCTTGAGTGTGTGTGTGTGTGTGTGTGTGCGAGCTTGAGTGTGTGTGTGTGTGTGCGAGCTTGAGTGTGTGTGTGTGTGTGTGTGTGTGTGTGTGTGCGAGCTTGAGTGTGTGGGTGTGTGTGTGTGTGTTGAGTGTGTGCGAGCTTGAGTGTGTGGGTGTGTGTGTGTGTGTTGAGTGTGTGAGCTTGAGTGTGTGTGTGAGCTTGAGTGTGTGTGTGTGTGTGTTGAGTGTGCGAGCTTGAGTGTGTGTGTGAGTGTGTGAGCTTGAGTGTGTGTGTGTGTGAGTGTGTGTGTGTGTGTGAGTGTGCGAGCTTGAGTGAGTGAGTGTGTGTGTGTGTGTGTGTGTGTGTGCGCGAGTTGAGTGTGCGAGCTTGAGTGTGCGTGCGCAAGTTGAGTGTGCAAGCTTGAGTGCGTGTGTGTGTGTATGTGTGTGCGTTTGAGTGAGTTTGAGAGTGTGCGCGAGTTGAGTGTGAGCTTGAGTGTCAGTGCGCGCGCGCTTGAGTGAGTGCACACGAGTTCAGTGTGTGAGCTTGAATGTGTGTGTGTGTGTGCATTTTGAGTGAGTGAGTGTGTGTGTGTGTGTGTGTGTGTGTGAGTGCGCGCGAGTTGAATGTGTGTGTGTGCGAGTTGAGTGTGTGTGTGTGTGTGTGTGTGTGTGTGTGTGTGTGCGTGAGTTGAGTGTGTGTGCGTGAGTTGAGTGTGTGTGTGTGTGTGTGTGAGTTGAGTGTGTGTGTGCGCACGAGTTGAGTGTTTGTGTGTGTGTGTGTATGCGAGTTGAGTGTGTGTGTGTGTGAGTTTGAGTGTGTGTGAGTTTGAGTGTGTGTGTGTGCGTGTGTGTGTGTGAGTGAGTGAGTGAGTTTGAGTGTGTGTGTGTGTGTGAGTGAGTTGAGTGTGTGTGTGCGCACGAGTTGAGTGTTTGTGTGTGTGTGTATGCGAGTTGAGTGTGTGTGTGAGTTTGAGTGTGTGTGTGTATGCGAGTTGAGTGTGTGTGTGAGTTTGAGTGTGTGTGTGTGTGTGAGTTTGAGTGTGTGTGTGTGTGTGTGTGTGTGTGTGAGTTTGAGTGTGTGTGCATGTGCGAGTGAGTGAGTGAGTTTGAGTGTGTGTGTGTGTGTGAGAATTTGTGTGTGAGTTTGTGTGTGTGTGTGTGTGAGAGAGTTTGAGTG